>CM059836.1:23813647-24074659 GCA_030444775.1 Atalantia buxifolia | reverse complement strand
TCAACTCCCACCACCTGATTTCGTATTATTTCCCCCACAAAATCGTTGTTCCTCTATTTCCTTGTCTCCTCTCGGGAAACCAGCAATTCAGCTCAAGTTATCTTTATACTTCTTCATTTTGTTTGTGCAGGATCCGGAATTATGGGTACACAAATGGCACAAATTCTCTGGGTTTGTTTCGTTTCTCTCCGTTTAACTTTGATTTCAAGTATCTATTCGCTTCTGGAAAAGAGTACATCTACTCGTGTTGTCTAATAAATTTGATGTTTACATTATGCTAACTTTATCTGGCCATGGACTTCCCTGTGAAAGGATTAAGGATGCCTCTGCATTTTTATTAGTTTTTCTACAACAAATTGCCTGTCAAAAGCATGTTTTATTCGAGGTTGGCTTATTTGGCTAAATTATAAGTATTACATTGACTTGTGCCTTGGAGCTCTGAAATTTGCACATGAAAAAGGCGCGGAGATGGAAGAAATAGATGTTGGCAATGCCAAAGCATTGGGGAATAATTACTTAAGTTACTGTTGCTTGGCTTTACAGCTGTGGTCACTGTACTATAAGAGTGTATATCCGTTTCGGTGTTTCTTACTTTTAATGTCAATAACATGTTGCTTTTAATTCATGTTTTTAACAAAGTATGCTTCCTCAATCCGTATTCAAATCTTGAAAATCTTTTACATCTGCAGCAGCCCTCTGGAGCAAGGCCTGCCTCTTTGCCGTTGGTGCCTCTTAATTTTTCATCGGCAACATTTTTCATCTGTATGCTTAATTTCTTACTATTTATGATTTCTGAAGTGATGCTTGTTTGAGGAAATAAGAGATGGGATTTCATTTACATTCTTTTTGCAGTTCACAAGCAGAGGGATGTTATTTCTTTGGATGTAAATGTTGATGTTGGGGACTCTGATGACGATAATGAACATCCGGTGTTTGATTTTGAGGTTTGCATTTGTGTTGTTTACTACTGATGGTTCTAGCTTTTGTGATGTTTGATGAATGCTTGTTTGGGAGCATCCTTGAATTCTAAAGAACATTAAAATTTTTCGTGTTCTTATTATTATTATTTTTGTGGTATTGATCATCTCTTAAACAAATTTATACGAAAATCACCAGTAATCCTTGATAAGAATTCAGCAGCTGACATATTTTTTGTTTTCTTCCCCTACTTTCTCTGATAATGTGGTTGATTACTTTTTTCTTACTAAACAAGTTTTGTCCACAGATTTTTTTGATTAGATTTTTTTACTACTTTCACCTGTATTTTCGTCTAAAGAAATTTTATGAGTTAAGATTTTTTTTTGTCTACAGTATGGATATACATTCTAACAGTTCTTTGTTCCAACTATGATGATGAAGATAATGATGATGTCAATGATGCTCGAGATACTGGAATGGCTGCAAAGAGTAAGAAATATGGAATTTGAAATGTGTTACATTTTAGTAGTACTTCCTTTAATGCTATGATATATTTGGAGCTTCTTTAATTGTTAATTTATTCGGTTAGTTGTTGGTTTGCATTGGTTACATGCTCGTATGAAAAATTTCTTATAAATAATATATAAAATCATGAAAACATAGGTCCAGTTGTTTAATATGTTCTTGCTTTCCTTTCTCCCAAATGGCATTATATTTTCATTGTGGTTGCCTAAATTTTTTTTCTCTTCAGATATCGCAGAATGATCAAGTTGGTGTAAAGAGCATGGAAATGTTAACTGCATTGCTCCAATGCCTGAGAAAGCGAACAAACGTTTCCAACCAGTGAACTGGTACTGCTTTGCTTTTAAATTCCTTAAATTATGCTGCTTATTGACAATTTCAAGACTCATTCTCCACTTTAATCAACTCCTCTGACATTTGTTTATAGGACAGAAAAGACAGATAGGTTCAGCTAAATCTATTAGGGATTGCCTTGTTAATTAATTAATTAATTTATTTATTTTTATTGTTTTTCCAAAGAATAAGTGGTTGCTAATTGCGTTAATTTGTTCCTACGCATCAGCCAAAATACTAGAAAATAAGGAGGCCAAAGTGAAGGCTATTGCTTTCCTAATTGCAACCCTTTTATTTATTTTTTTTATAAAACTGTTATCCTATCATAATTTAAATAAAATCAATAATATACCCACAGACAATATTCACTACTATACATGTATTTTCAATACAGTTTATTTTTTTGTGCTTCAATCATACTGCTATTCATTCATGGTGTAAGAGAGGATGGTTTGAACTCTAATTTTGAATCATAAGATTCAATGGTCGAGGTTAATGTTGATACAAGAGTTTGGTTTGAACTCTAATTTTCTTCTCTCTGGTAGTAAAATATTTGCTATTCATGTATAACAATGCTATTTCCATTCTATTTCCCTATTTTATATTATCTGCCAATTTCTCTACAGTGTATGTAATCTCTCCCTCATGTTTTCACGACCATGAAATATTATGTGTCTATTTGTTGATTATAACAATAACTGAAAATCTATATATATATATATATATAATAACTCATAAATTTGGTATGCGAATTATATATGAACGTAACTTTTAGGCCACGCTACTAGTCAAACCTAGGCAACTTTTACGCCATACTACTAGTTAAACCCACGCATCTGAAAATAAGAACATGCAGTGCATAGAGAACAAAGGTAAATTATAAACTACATAATAAGTTTTATTGAAAGAAATTTTTTTTCAGATACATACATCAACATTCAAAATATTAGACCGTTCAGAGTAATATTTATGTATATTATCACTAATACAACACTGGTTGTCAAGTGTGAACGGCAAATTGTTACTACATAACGTTAAACTACTCAGGCACACATCACTATAAAGCCATTTCTTGATTATATGATTAGTCATAATAAATAAATTAATTTTCGGTAAAAATATTTAACTCATGTTTGGCAAGCTTAATTTAATTTGATTAATGAAGAGTATATTTGATTTAATCCTAAAAATATGAGATTAATAGCTTTATTTCACACCTGAGTTTAGATAAGACAATATTTAAAGAATAAATTTTTCAACTCATGAGACTTTTATTTATATCATTTTTTTATTTACACGTAATATTCATTAATTAAATTTTGGTTTATGATTTACTTAAAATTTGTTTTTATTTATTATCTATGATCTAATTAAATTAGTGACTTCACTTCTACCAACTCTTGATATAAAAAATTTTCATGGACCGAAATTCTATAATTTATATTTAATAATTTATCAATAAATTTACATGCATTATTGGATAATATTTCTTGCTTCTTGGTTCTCCATGGCAAATCTTGTTACTTCTTGGTTCCAATCTACCTGAGTCCTGAGAACCTCAATTTCCTTCAAACACTCCTCTTTCTCCTTCAATTAATGTGTCTCAGTGGAAATCTTTCCACAAGCAACAGCCTCCACCCTCTTCATTTCTGCTTCCCTGAACTGTAATCTCGCCAGGCCCTCTATCCTCTTCTCTCCTTGTTTGCCCTGATTGAAATGAAGCATTTAATATTTAGAGAAGTTATGGATCACAGTATCCATAAATTATAACAGATGCATCCTTACACGTATACAATTTCTGAAATACCATGCAACATAACTTATATGCCAAAATCTTATTACAGGTTTAACATCCAGTTAAAAAGAGCATACAAACTAATCTTTTGCAATTCTTTCTCTTCACTTCTATTTTAAGGAGAAAAGTCTAGTATTGATTAATGAATGTCCCAACATTTTCCGCCACATATTATATTAAATAAAATCCAAACTGACAAATAATAGGTTTGCCATTTGCAATTCAATATGCTCGAACCCAATCAAACAAGAGAACCAAACTCAAGGCTTTTCAAGCTAAAATGTAGCTTATGCAGATACCTAACTATACTTCATCTCTATTGCCAGTTTGTGTACACCAAGAAATATGAATTTGGAGTGTTGAAAGTACTAACAAATGCACAGTGAATATATACAGTAGCCAAGTTTTCCACTTGAAATCATGGGTAAGAATCAAAGGAATACCTAATAATATATAAAAGTGAATTGATTTTAAAATTATGCATAAAAAGAATTAAATACAAAAATAGATAAGAATGCACATAAGGGAACAGTAAGCATCAACCCACATACCTTGAACAACCCATCACACAAATGGAGTACAATTATGCTGCGTTTACTAAACTGGAATCAGAATGGCCTGGAATCAGAATGGACAGGAATGTGAATGAGCTGGAATGGGAATAAGGAATGGGAATTAAATTAAGTTGTTTACTTGAACTATAGGAATCGAAATGGGAATGAGCTGAATTGCCATTAATGTGTTTACTTTGTTTTGAATCGGAATCGGAATGAGTTAGATTGTAACAAATTACTATAAAATACTTAATGGATTATTGTCATAATAATAATAATTATTATTAACTAATATATTAATTAATTGTAAAATTTTATTAATTAATTATTATAATTATATTAACAATTATTATAAAAATATATTATCTAATAATATTAATATTAATTAATTAATTATAATAATATATAAATTATTGTGATTATTCATTCAAAAATTATAATTATTAATAATTATTTTTAATAATAAATTAATTAATAGAAATAATTATATTAATTAATTAATTAATAATAATATATGAATTAATTATAATAATTATATTAATAATTATTATAACAGTTAATTAATTAATTATAACAACAATAACAATAAATTAATTATTGTGATTATTTATTCAAAAATTATAATTATTTATAATTATATGTTAATATATTAATTAAAGTAATAATTATATTAATTAATTAATAACAATATATGAATTAATTATAGTAATAATATTAATAATTACTATAATAATAATAATATAATTATTGTGATTATTTGTTCAAGAACTATAATTATTAATAATTATATTTAATAGTATATTAATATATTAATTAATCATAATAAGTAATTAAATAATTAATTATAGTAATATATTAATTAAATAGAATTTAGGATCAAGTGGACATTTTTTGTTTTGGGGGAGGGCAAAATGGGAATTCCCGAGAATGGGAGATTGATTTATTAAATATCAATCTCTCATTCCTCATTCCCAAATAGTTGTGGGCCCTACCATTCCGATTCCGATTCCCGCTTTATTTTTGCGAAGTAAACGCGTCAATCATTCCGATTCTGGATTCTGATTCCCTAATCCGGTAAGTAAACGCACCGTTAATCTGCAATCATGATCAATTATTCCGATCTACAGAAGAAAGAGTGAAAGCGGAAGTGGAATGACCTTTGCTAAAATTTCATTAATATTAAAACGAAAACATTTCAGCCATACGGACAGAAGGGGGAAAAATGCATTGTAACATAAAATAACCACAAAAATTCATTACAGCTTAAACAATGTCAAACATCTCCTAATCACATGATGAAAGCTAATTGTCACTTTTTTTTTTAATTCTTTTTAATGAGCTCAGATGACTCCGCATCCCACTGAAGAAAACAGATTTTGTATCTTTCTATCGCAATAAATAAAATAAAAATGGCAAAACATAAATAAAATGGCAACTGATATGAACACAAAACATAAATAAAATCAACCCACAAACAATATCAGAGCTGCAACAGTATAACTCTTACAAGAATAAAAATGGCAACTCACATGAGCGCTGAAAAGTTCAACTGTTGCAATTCTTCCATATATTTGTACATCCAACATAATGAATGATACCTGTAGTCCCTAAGGAGTCAGCAAATGTATTTCCATACGTATACATTTCCTGAAAGAAGATTGAACTATAAATAGACTGGCAATGGATCAAAATGCACTTTCAACACAATATCCAACTAAATTTGAGAATGGCGCAAAATAATTTGTTGAAATTCGTGACACCAGAATGAACCATACAACAATTCTTCAACTCTTACTCCACAATGCTAACCGACAAACTCAGAAATTGAATTCATTCTCATCAACTTTTTCTTATGTAGGCCGTAATATTTCTTCAGGATTTAACATTCGACAATAGAGCCAAAATAGCAGCTACGATGCTACATGTTACTAGACAAAACTTGTCATTGTTACATAAGTTAGGATAAACCCACAAACTTTTACATTTCATTTACAAGTTATCGTGAAGAAAACTAAGGAAAACGATCATTAGCGTTTGATTTACGTTACACACACTTGATAATACGTGATAATTCCATTCATGATGATTTGCATTTCATGATAGATAATTATAAAAAATAATCAAAATTAAAGCTAACAAATAATTTTTACTCCCTCCACAGTATTTCACAAGACTCTGAAGCAATTTTGACAATTCTCTCTCTCAGGTATTATTTCAAACACCTTGACTCCATAACTAAAACAATACAAATCAACGAATAATTACTTCAGAAAATGCCAAGAACCCATACCAAATTAGCCACTTTTACAAACACCTTGCCTTGCCAATCCCCTTTTTTTATTTTCTGACAAGTACCCGTATCTCTTTTATGTCGTGGGCTTCTGCTTTCAATGAAGCTTTTGCCTTTTAGTTGAGACGGCTAATGGGATAAGGCTGACAAGTTTTACATTTAGCCCAAGAAACTGCAAAATGTTAGACTCTGTTTAATGGTCAAGTCCAAGCCGAGATCTTTGATTCATTCGGCTGCAAAGGAAACCTAAAAACAAATGATGGGCTAAGCATATCAATTTTAGGACAGTAAATCTAAATTTCAAAAAAAAATTTTGGTTCGGCTTTTGACACCCCTCAATTTCCTGAAAAGCCCCAACTTCCAATTGAAAACCCCTTTATTCATTTTACATTTTCAACCATAATTATAATCAACCAAAAGACAGAGAGACTCGTGGTTTCTCACACCCCATGCAAGATACGTCGCCTCTCTCCTGAAAAGCACCCACTTCGTTAGTTTCAATATATTTTTTTTAAATTGATAGCGCTCTGGGAATGAATACAACATATCATTACGCTTTTTTCCCTTCACTCTCTAACAGAACTTTGAAGTTTTCCACGTTTAAGTTAGTGGCAAAAATGATTATTTTTAAAGATTTTCAACAATATTGTGTTCTATTAAATTGCAAAAATGATTATTTTTAAATTTAAAGATTAATTCCAACAACTAATTAAGCAAGATCAATAGGTAAAATAAGCAAGATCATCCATCTATGGGTAAATAAGACGACATCAAAGGCTTCGACATGGACAATTGGACATAAGGTTATATAAAAGGATTATATACATACACAGACAAGATCTTTAGGTGGAGCTAAGTACTTTTTATCTTTAGTTGATGGCTTTTTAGGATGGTTTTGGTTTATCCTTTAAGAAGCAAAGATCAAGCTTTGATAGTTTAAATTATTGAAAAGTTTTGATCGAAACTTAAACAAATAGAAAATACAGAGTATTTAGGTGGAGCTAAGTACTTCTATCTTTAGTTGATAACTTTTCTAGGATGGTTTGGTTCATCCTTTAATAAGCAAAGACCAAGCCTTTGATACTTTTAATAACTAGAAAGTTTCGATCGAAACTCAAATAAATAGAAAAGTCATAGCACTTAGAATTGATAATGGCCTAGAGTTCTTAACAGTCAATTTGGTGATTTTTTTTCCCAAAAATGATATTATTAGGCATAAGACAGTAGGCTTACACTTGAGCAAAATGGTTTGGCTGAAATAATGAATAGAGCTCTAATGGAAAATGTTGGGTGCATGTTAATTCATTCTATGCAGCCTAAGGCACTGTGGGCTAAACCATTAAACACAACATGTTATCTCGTTAATAGAAGTCCCTAAACTATTTTACATTTCAAAACTCCTTGTAAGACATGGTTAGAGAAGTTTGCATATTATTCTCGTTTAAAAAGTTTTGGTGTCCTGCTTATACACACTTAAAACAAGGCAAACTTAAACCTACCGCCTTGAAGTGTGCCTTCTTGAGGTATTCTGATGCGGTCAAGACTTAGAAGATTTGTTGTACTAATATGAAGCCACACAACTGTATAATTGGTAGGGATATGGTCTCCAATGAAACTGAAATGTTGAAGGATCAAGTTGTTATACAAGCAGATATATAACAATTCCAAAACCTTATGATTCTCATTTTGAGCGGAACTATCTTGGATTGAGGATGTGCATGACATAGATCATAATGAATTTGATGATGAAGAAAATATAAAGCTACTAACCTAATATCAAGACAAATTTCCATTCAAGAATATTAACTCAGCAGAGACAGATAGAAGAGGATAGTAAAGGCACTTAAGAGATTCGAATATGCTGACTTAATAACATATAGCTCCACAAGTAGCATATGAATTGGATTATAAAGAATAAAAATTTATGTAGAACCTGTTGCAACCCAAAATTCAGTTGAGTACATTTAGGCTATGTAGGATGACATGGAATCTCTTTATAAGAATGGAACTTATGGGTTGATTCAGAAACTAGAAAGTAAGAAGATAATAGGCTGCAAATAGATTTTCATGATCAAAGAAGGTATTTTTGGTGTTCAATCAAGAAGGTTCAAATCTAGGTTGATTGCCTAAGTGTTCATAGAAAAAGAAATGATTGATTTTACTTAAGTATTCTCTTCATACGACATGTCTCAATTAGAATCATCTTATCGCTTGTTGCTATCAATGGCATGCATCTTCAATAGATGGACTTCAAAATTGCTTTCTTAAAAGAGAAGCTTCGAGAAGGCTTTATTGACCTTAAGAATTTAGATTGGGTTTGTTTACTGAAGAAATCCCTTTATGGAGAATTCAACAGCCATGTGTAGAAGCTTAATTTTCATAGATGCAGTTATGATTGTTGTCCATAATTTAGAAAGGTTAACAAATGTGAAATGATCCATCTCATTCTATATGTTGATGATATGCTTTTGGCTTATACATTCATAAGTCATATAGAGATATTGAAGTGGCAGCTACAGGATGAGTTTGAAATAAAATACCTTGGTTCTGTAAAAAAGATACATGGAATGGAGTTTTTTAGGGACAAAAAGCCAAGAGTTTGTCTATTTCTCAAGAAATAAATATTATCAAAGTCTTGGAAAAATTTAGGATGTTGAACAGAGAGTCAGTGCAAACACCTTTGGCTGCATATTTCGGATTATCAAGTTAACAGTGTCCAAATGTTAATCTTGAGCAATCATAAATATCAAAAGTATTTATGCTAGTGATGTTGGCTACTTAATGTATGCAATCTCGTTAACTAACCCAGACATTTCATATGCTACCAGTGTTGTGAGTAGGTTTATGGCTGATCTTGGTAAAGACCATTGGAGAGCTATAAAATAAATACTTAGGCATCTAAAAGGGACATCTAGCCATAGTTTATTGTATGGAGGTGAGAGGCAAAACGATAGCTCAATGCTAGGATATGTGTACTCTAATTATGCTGGAGATCTTAACAATAGAAGATCCCTTGCAAGTTAATTGTTCATTATCGATAATTATACTATCAGCTGGAAAGCAGCACTGTAGAGTGTTATGGTGTTGTCAACAACATAGGCTAAGCATATAGTTTCTACAGAGGCCTTTAAGGAAACTATATGGTTAAAGGATTATTAAATGAATGGTGTATTATCAATCATCAGCAACAATCTTCTATGATAGGCAAAGTGCTATTTATTTAAAGATAAGATGAAATTCTGATATGAAGTTTGATAAAATCAACTATTTCAAGCATCTTATTAAATTTTTTAGCACAAGTTTTAGTGCCTTTTTAAGGGCGAAATTCACTAATGAAAGGATAAGGATTTTAATTTTGATCTTATTTTTTAAATGCATATAGACATCGGTGAAAACTAAGAATCAAATTTGGTGTCTGCATGAAGTTTTGCACTCATTTCAACCTCAATCCAATGTCATAACACACAATTTATGCCTTTTCATCTTATGGCCTTGTCTTACCAATTTCTACATCGACCAAAGAGTTTCACATTAATTTGACAAGTTCTTAATTATTTTGTTGGGAAATTTTTAGAAAATTTGTGAAAATCATTCTTGTGCTCTCTAAACATCTCATAATAACCTTGTAAAACCTTACTTAAGCTAAGGAATTGACTCTTATTTCATATTGTGGTCTCATTTTGCCAATGTCTATATGCGTGCAAAAATTCAGCTTTAAATTCGACACTTAACCCCTTTAATGATGAATATGCCCATAGAACAATCTAAAACCATGTGCTATAGCCTTTGGTTCTAGGCTTGAATGGCGCAAAACCTCACTTGAGCATTGAATCGACTTTCATTTAATGTCGTGATAGGTTTATATATAGATACATGTCTGAAATTCTAGTTATGCAACCTAAGAGGGGGGTGAATTGGGATTAAAAAAAAATTCAATTCTAAAGCAAAACTAGATTCAAATCTAAAAACGAATTCAAAGCAATAACAAATAAATCAATCACAATATAAAAAGATAAGGAAAAAAAGATTCAAACACGGGGATTTTTACGTGGTTCGGCCAACCTTGCTTACGTCCATGCCTCCAAGCCAATGTTTCAAATGCTTACAATTGACTTCCAAGGTGTCAATAAACCTTTACAACAAGAGATTATCCCCAATCTCTTAACCTAAGTGTATCCCAACACTTACAACCATTTAAAACAAAAGATTACAAATTGCTTCTCTCTCACACAATGTTTAAGATTACAAATCAAAGCCCAATGTGTGAATAGATGAAGAATGAATTGTGTTTCAAGCGCTTTGAATATTGTATTCTTGAGTAGAAGCTCAATGATAATACTGTGATCCAACCCTTGTTTAAATTTAAATGAGCTTATTTATAGTTGAAGCTGAAAAACTAGCCGTTACAGACTTTCTGCTCGAAAACGGTTCGCCATTAGACATTAACGGTTAACCGTTTATTCTGTAAAAATTTATCGTTGAGCCAATTTTCAAATAAATGGTTTGCCGTTTAGACTTACCCTTTCGCCATTAAATTCCAGAGATCTGCAACATAAACTTCAGCTATCCATTTTCACTAAACGATTAAAGAGTAGCACGAAATGACATTATGGAATTTATTGGTTAACAGTTTGTCATTAACGGTTCGCCTTTTATTTCCAGTAACCTGCAAAACACATTAGCCTTATCTTTTTTCACTAAACAATTAAAGATTAGCACGAAATTACATTCTGAAATTTATTAGTTAACAATTTTTAATAAACGATTCACCGGTTAATTTCAGTAGCATTCTTATCATTTTTGGTTTTCGTTTTTCTTAACCGGTTAAAGCTTAAGCAATTTGTTACTTTCTGGATTTAATCGGTTAACCGTTTTCAAAATAAACGGTGAATCATTTTTTTCTAGAATCACAATTTTAGTCAAAACTTGCAAGAAGTCATTTTACCAATTGAAGTTTAACAAGTATCCATCTTTCATGAACAAGCTTAAGAAAAATTATAAGACTTTCTTTTCCTAATGAATAGCTCCAACAATTTAATAAAAAACATTTAAAGTTTGTTATCATCAAAATCAATATTATGAACATATTCATGTTAACAATGTCTTCTAAAGAGTTTTATATCAATGTAATAGGTTCTTCATAATTTTTGGGATTTTTTTGAAAATTACCAGAAAAATTATCCATATTGTTTCGTAAAAGCCTCGTAAAACTTCACCAAGGCATCATAATCAACTCTTCTTTGATTTGTTGGTGTCTTCTCACCAATGTCAAAGGCATGCAAAAAGTTAACATGAAATTCAATGCCCAACCCCTTCAATGTCGAATACACATTTAAACTACCTAGATACAAGTGCTATACCCTTCGATTATATGCCTAAATGCTCGCCAATGTCTGTGCCTGCAAAGAGTTATGCATCAACCTAACAAGTTCTTTTTTTTTTTTTTACTAATTATACTAAAATTATTCATGTGGTCTTGTAATGACCTCATAAAACCTCACTTGGCACTGGGATTTAACTCCTGTTTGATCTTGTGGCCTTGTCCTACCAATATCTACATGCACGTAAAAAATAATCTTGAAGTTCAACCGCCAACCTCTTGATCAGCGAATATATCCCATTTTTAAAATGGTCTACAACAAAACAGATAATATTTTTTATTTTAGAATTGTTAAAAATCTCATGAAGGACATAAAGAGCAAAATCATATACATCTACATGAATAAAATTGTATACCTGAATAGTACTATAATTTTTAAATTTTGGTAGGGCCCAACTAAAGTGAAATTAACTGATGATATGGCATGGATCGATGATGCGATAGCATCCTATTAGACTGATGATGTGGTGTTAAATGATGATGTAACGTTGGTCGATAAGCTGACGACATATTAATGGACCGGAATGTTGATGTGGCATTGACCGATGATGTGTTCCAGCCAATCAAAGCTTGTCAAGTGGTGCAATCCTAAGCATCCAAATGCAATGGCTATGATTTACCCATCGTATCTATAAATATAAGACTTTCACCCTAATTCTGCAGTTCTCAATCTAGATTTGAGTTCAATTTTGTCTAAATCTTACTGTATCTTGTATTTTTGTAATTTTTTTATAAAATTACCATTTTGACCTTTAGTTCAAAATGAGTAGCTAATTTAGTTTCAAGCTTGAGTTGAAGGTAAAACCTCAATATGATCCATGAGCTTAATTTGATAAGTTTATTCACCCTCTTTTTGATTTAATTAGATTGTTTTTACTTATCGTTGATAGACAGTAATAATCTTGTTGAGATTTTGCACGGTATACCGACTCCGTAGTGCAAGATCATTACTATATGACATGATGAGCACTCTATAAAATATGTAGTAGAGAAAAAAAAATTCCTCTAATATTAGTGGTTTATCTTGACTTAGTGTTGACAGAGAATACATTTGAGTTATTTAATGGATAGTCTTGCCACATTGTCGACAAGCAAGATTATTATCACCTGGCACAACGTGTGCTTAACGCTAAATTTAGCATAAGACTATTTCCCCTGACACAATGAGTGCTTAATATGATATTTACCAGAATTAGGACTACAAGAAGTGAAATACTAACTCATAAATTAATTGGGACTATGAGGAGTGGAAATGCCGACTTATAAATTAATTGGGACTATAAGGAGTGGAAATACGTCCCTCGTAAGTTAATTGGAATTAAAAAGGAATATTAACCCAATGTTGAAATGTTGAGTGTGAATCTAGAGACTCAAATGCTTCATTTGCATTGTTCCATCTTTAATTCGTTCCCATTATTTTATTTTAAATCTTAGGATAAATAAATGACATTCAACTAACTCACATACAAACTTGAGAAATTAACCCTTCACATGATTATATCTACCTCCTTGTGGAATTGACACTCGCTACCATTAATCTATACTACAATAGATTCATGGGCTTGCGAGTATAATAAAATTTTTACAACAATGTGTATAAAAAAATTTAGTTAGAATTCAATCCCTAACCACTTAAGCGGTGAGTTTGCTCCTAAAAAAGCCTAGAACCATGTAGCATAGCTTTTAATTCTAGGCCTAAATAGGTATAAAACCTCATCTTGTCCCCAAAATTAACTATTGTTTGTTTTCATGGTCTCATTTTCCTTGACTTTATGCCTTTTAAACAGATTCATATTAGCTAGACAAGTCAAGTTCTCCATAATATCTAGGAGAATTATTCCTATGTTTTAGTAAAGACCTTGTAAAACCTCACCCTTGCCTAAGAATCGACTCACACTTGTTCAGTGGTATCGTTTCACCAATGTCAATGTGCTTGCACAAAATCAACTCAAAATTCAACCCTTAACCCCTTTAACAGCAAATATTTCCTTGAAAACACCTAGAATTGTGCGTTATAGCCTTAGAATTTGAGCCCAATAAGCACGAAACCTCACATATGCCTCAGAATCAACACCCATTTAATCCTATGATCTTGTTTCACCAATGTTTACGTGTATGCAAAAATTCAACTCAAAATTTTAACCAAACTAATTCAACGATGAATACGCATAAAGAAAAAAACACCAGAACGTGTACTACAGCCTTCAATTTTGCATTTAATTGGTCGTGGAATCTTAATAGGGGCTAGGATTTGATTTCATTTGATTTCAAGATCTTTTTTTAATAGTGTCTATGCCTCCCAAAGCTTTTAGCATAATCTAACAAGTTCTCTTTAATTTTCAAGAATTTTTCAAAAGCAGTTAGAATATTATTCGTATAGTGTTGTAAAGACCTCGTATAACCTTACTGTTACTCAAAATTGGTTCTCATTTGATTATGTGCTCTCATCTCACCAATGTGTACATGCTCCAAAAAATTAGCTTGAGATCAACCCTCAAATGTTTTAACAAATTAATTACGCTCGTAAAAATACCTTAGAACGTGTCGTATAGCCTCTAGTTCTAAGCCTAAATGGTCATAGAACCTCACTCAGGCTTTGCAATTTGACTTATGTTTGCTCTTGTGGTCTTGTTTCACCATAATTTCAAGGAATTTTATGAAAACTATTGGAACTTATTCCTATGATCTCCTAAAGACCTTATTAAAAGTCACCTGAGCCTCGAAATCTTTCATTTGATCTTATGGTCTCGTCTCGCCAATTTCTATGCCAACTTAAAAAAATTAGGTCAAAATTAAATCTAGTGAATAGGCCTTTTTAAAAGGTCCATAACAGTGTGCTATAACCTTTGTTTATTAGCCCAAATGGGCGCAAAACCTTACATAAGGCTTGTTATCGACTCCCAAATGATTATATGGTTTCTATTAGGAAAAAATTACAGCGAGTTAAATAGCAGCAAAAACAGCAACTGAAAAAAAAATAACAAGAACAGTAACTGCTATTAAAAACAACAAGAACAGGAACTGGAATTGAAATATAAAAGGTAAAGAAATTAAAAAAAAAATAGAAGAATAAACCCGAGGCCTATAGCTCAGTTTCCTTAAAATAGATTTCTCACCTGCTGTAGTGCTTTAGGTTTGGTGGTATCTATTTCCTAGGATATAACGGGTACGAATTATCTATCAAGCACAGACTAATAATTTTGGCGAACCACAACAGTGTTCAAACTCGACTAAAAACAAAACGTAAGTAGGAGGAAAGAAATATTGCAGTGCTTTGTGCGCTGGTTGTTCTTGTGTGTAAAAACAGAAGAGGGAGGTGTCTTTTTATACTCGTGTGGGTATGTAAAAACAACAGTATAGTATTGAATTTCCGAATTGAATATATGCCATTTAATTGTTATAACAGCCAATTCAGTTCAAGCAATTGAATTCAAAAATTGAATTGCATAACAACCCAATAAATTGCGTTACAAATCCTTTGAATTAAAAAATGGTGAAACTGTTGCAAAAAGTTTAAAAGGATGACATTTACGTACGTAGGACGCGCGGGTGCACACGAGTTCAACCAAATTGATCATGGATTTGCCCCCCCCCCCGCCCGCCGCATGCACGCGCGTGTGGATAGAGCCACTATCCTTAAAATTTTTGCTCCTGCATGGTTAAGTGTCTATATATAAACACTAATCCATTGTTTTCTTTTTCCCATATGGGATAAGCCTCATTTCCTTTTATATTTTCAACTTCAAGGGTGCACTATAAGAGACAATTTTTCATTTACCTAAGCACCATTTTGAGAAAATAAAAACACACTTTCGAAGTATTAACGAAGTAGAATTCGAACCTCACAAGATTTCTCACTTTCGATAAGTGGAACCCATTTAAAATGTGCCCTCAAAATAGCATATTGATATGCTATTTTTTCAACAATTCCCCACATGAATGAAAATTGGCAGTAATACAGAAAACCGCTAAATTTTGACATCAAAACCATTTTTGACCTTAATGATCGAGTTTATTAGATCGATAACTAGCAAGGATATGTAGGTTTTTTATCCTTTGAACCTTCCCTTATGATAGTATATTTACTTTACTGGTTGATCAGTAGACACGATGTCTTTGAACTATTCTGCCGTTAGTGTAAACGATCATATACTACATACAAGTATCTCTCCTAACACTGTTGAGTTCTCATGTTTATGTTCGTTTTGGCCTTGAACATCTACCTAGTTCTGCAAGAGTTTTAAAGAGCTGAACCCCTATCAGCTCCCTTTAAAACGAGCTCACTTCTCTCTCACATAGGTGATATCTTAATTACGAGTAACCCGTATTACTCCGCTCGCATTAAGAGCCTAGCTCAACCTTATTCCCCACGGGCATCATTGTTTCCTCATAGGAATTGTTAATGAGGTAATCCTCACAAAAGAACGACCCCCACAGTGAACCAACTTTAGTCTTGAAATTAGGTTATCCCATTGAACCTAGATCTTGGGATCTCCAGTCAACTAGGTTGAGTTTTCCTTCATTATTGACTAATCATTCTAAGGGTTTTAATCTCATTCCCCTCGATGACTTTTCCACTAGCTCTCTATTTAATCCTTTGGTTAGCGAATCCGCAATGTTGTCCTTTGACCTCACATAGTCAATAGAAATAACTTCAGTAGAAATAAATTGTCTAATGGTATTATGCCTACGACGTATGTGTCTAAACTTACCATTATACATATTGCTCTTACCGTACTGATAGCTGATTGACTATCGCAATGTATACATATTGTAGGCACAGGCTTTGGCCACTTTGGAATATTTTCTAAAATGTTGCGTATCTATTCTGCTTCTTCACCATATTTATCTAATGCAATGAATTCAGATTCCATTGTAGATTTGACAATTACTGTCTGTTTAGAAGACCTCCATGATACAGCTGCACCTACTAGTGTAAACATATACCCACTAGTAGATTTTGAATCTTTTACATCAAATATCCAG
Source organism: Atalantia buxifolia (assembly GCA_030444775.1). Classification (NCBI taxonomy): domain Eukaryota; kingdom Viridiplantae; phylum Streptophyta; class Magnoliopsida; order Sapindales; family Rutaceae; genus Atalantia; species Atalantia buxifolia. Next base: position 24,057,881 of record CM059836.1, on the reverse strand, counting down.
TTAGCATCACTATATCCTTCTAATACTTCTAGATACCTAGTATAGTGCGGTTCATAATTACGAGTGTATCGAAGATACCTGAGTACTCTTACTATAGCTTTCCAGTGATCCGTTCCCGGATTACTCGTATATCTACTAAGTTTACTTACTGTATAGGCTAGATCTGATCTGGTACAATTTGTTAAGTACATCAGACTGCCTATTATTCTAGCGTATTTTACTTGAGAAATATCATCTCCTCTATTTTTCGAAAAATGTATACTCGTATCTAATGGAGTTTTAGACATGGTATTATCATCTTTATTAAATTTCTTAAGAATTTTATCTACATAATGAGTTTGACTCGGAAGAAGTCTATTAGAAGCCCTTAAGATTTTAATCTTCAAAATGACATCCACAAGACCCATGTCTTTCATGTCAAACTTAGACCTCAACGTATTCTTGGTAGATTTAATCATGTCATCATCACTTCCAACAATGAGCACGTCATCAACATATAAACATAAAATGACATGGCCATTTCCTGTTTCTTTGACATAAACACATTTGTCACATTCGTTGATCTTAAAGCCACTTGTGATCATCGTATGATCAAATTTTTCATGCCACTGTTTTGGTGCTTGTTTCAAGTCATATAATGACTTTACCAATTTACAGACTTTCTTTTCTTGTCCTGGAGTTATAAAACCTCAGGTTGCTCTATATAGATTTCTTCATCTAAATCTCCATTTAGAAAAGCCATCTTTACATCCATTTAATGTATCTCAAGATTGCCCAAAGCTGCAATTGCTATTATCATCCGAATGTAATTTATTCTCATAATAGGAGAATAAGAGCATCTCCAAAAGAGTATTCAAATAAAATTCTACCTCTTATTTGAAGAGTCATATCAATATTAAGCACTCCAAAAGACACGTTAATTTAGATTCTTCAAATAAGATTTGTTTCTCACTCTTCAATATTGCTGAGTGAGTTTCTCACTCTTCTATTAATATTTTATTACTATTTATTGAAAAGATACAACTGCTATAATTATTATTTATGTTTCCTTTTAAAAACATAACATCAATTGAACGACTATATTTTTCAGCCTATTAAATATTATTGAAATCATACTATTATTCAGTTTTCCACCTGACTTCATCAAAATGGATCAATTTGATCATCCAGCATTTTCTACACAAATTCCCAATTCATCTCAATTCATTGAACCATCTCTATTAGCAACTCATCTCGGCTCCATTTCACAAAAGAAACGCGGTGAAGCTTTTTCAGCGGACGAAGATATGCATCTTGTTTCATCATGGTTAAATATTAGCTTGGATGCTGTCCAAGGAAATGATCAAACACACCAAAGCTTTTGGGCTCGAGTGTGGGGTTATTTTCACAAATACAAGAATTTTGAATCGGAACGGGATGAAAAAGCATCGATGCAGCGTTGGTCAAAGATACAGCAAGCCACTAACAAATTTCACAGCTGTTTTTCCCAAATTGAAAATAGACAACAAAGTGGCGTGAATGAAAAAGACAAGGCATGTATTTTAATTAATTAAACAAATTAATTAGTTTTGTCATTTTATTTGTTTATAAATTAAAATGAATTATTTCAGATTATGAATGCAAAGGCACTATACAAGGAACTGTTCAAAACAAAATTTACTTTTGAACATTGTTGGAATATATTAAGGCATCATGCAAAATGGTTGACTAATAACCAAGCAAAAAGAGAGAAGAAAAAAAGTTTAATTTCAATTTCATCGCCTGGTATATCCTCATCATCAACTGCAAAGACTCCTATCAATCTTGATGAAAATGATAATGTTGACACCAATTTTGTTGATTTAGAAAGGCCACTTGGAAAGAAAAGTGAGAAGCGTAAGATTAGAGAAAAAAATTCTGATCATTTTGTGGTTATTTTAGAAGAAATGCGTGTAGACAAAAAAGAAGAACGAGCAAGAAAAGCATATATGAATGAGAAGAAGTATCTTTTAGAAAAAGAAATGGTGGAAATAGAAAAATGAAAAGCCGACTTAGAGGAATTGCGAGAAGAAGAGAAAATAATGCAAATGGAAACAAGTGGAATGCCTTCTCATCTTCAAGAATACTATTATCATCGTCAAATGGAGATCCTTGAAAGAAAAAATAAAGATTGAATGTTTTGCTATTCTATATTGTTTTATTTTCATTTAAATTGTCGTATGTTTTCATGTAGTTTTATAATTAATATTATATAATTAACTTATTAAGTTTTCGTAGAGCCATGTTTTAAGCACGCTACGACATGATCTGGAAGTACTCTTTGCGACCGCCAGTGAGGAGGCCGAAGAAAGCCTAATTTTTGCACTGGCTTTTGGCTACTACAGCCTTGTTCCGTCGTGTCATTGTTAGCATTGTTATCACTACCAGTCTTGCCTGAGACATGAATTTGGTCCAATATGGCATTCTTCAAGCAACAAAAGTGCTTAGATATGGCCTTGAATGCAAAAGATATGTAAGGGGCAGCGTGTCTAAGGCCGACAACAGTTTCAAATGATGCAACTATTGATTGCATTTGTTGGCAATATAGTTTGTATTCATATCAAGAAAAATAGAGCATGGGAATAGAATTATGACAAGTCAAAATATATTTAAGACATAATAATAATAATGTCATTTGAAATCATCACAAATTACTAAGAGATAAGGAAAAATATGACAATAATGCAGCATGTTATCAAATTACATGGCCTTACAGGATCCTTGATATTTCCATAAATGTTCAACGACGTCATTTTAAAGTTGAGAGTGACTTTCTCTGCTTCTAATTCGATGATGATTTTGAATAAAGTCCATAATTCCTATTGTTCGTTCAAATGATGGTTTAACCCAATCTTCATTATTTACATCATCATTTAAGTCCTCTATATCTTTAGTAATATGTTCATCTTCTACGATCATATTTTACATTATAACACACGCCTTCATGATATCGTGAAGTGTATCACAGTCCCAAAAGCGAGCAGGTCCACACACAATCACAAAATGAGCTTGGAGCACTCTGAATGCTCTCTCAACATCCTTTCTGGCTGACTCTTGAGCTTTAGCAAAATTCTTATGCTTATTTTCTTGTGGATATGGTATTGTTTTCACTAGAGTTGACCATGGTGGATATATACCATCTGCAAGATAATACCCCATTGTATAATTATGACCATTGATTGAGTAATTTACTGATGGAGCACGTCCTTCAGCTAGGTCTTTGAATAATTGAGATCGATCAAGCACGTTGATGTCATTGTGCGATCCTGGTAACCCAAAAAACATATGCCATATCCAAAGATCATATGAGGCCACTGCTTTTAAGATTATTGTTGGTTCTTGGGCATGACCAATATACATCCCTTTCCATGCCACTGGACATTTTTTCCACTTCCTGTGCATACAATCAAGACTTCCCAACATTCTTGAGGATATGTGGAAGTTTTAGAAAAATAATCATGAAAAGCCTATCATAACTAGCTAATCGATTGCGCCAAATTGTTGCGTGACCTTTGAAGGAGCCACAACGCCCAAATTTTTTATGTCTTCTATTTGCAATGGCTACCGCTGCAATCATCTCAATTTCATCATCATCTGATGACAAATCTGACAGCATCTTTATTTTAAAGTTGCTAGCTATGGAGGAAAAAAATTAGTTAACAGGCGGAAGGTTGAGCAAGTCCATTCACAAAAATCTATTTTATAAAAAGTTAAAAGTATGATGAATCTGACAGCATCTTTATCTTAAAGTTGCTAGCCATGAAGGAAAACAATGGGGGGAAAAAAAAGTTAACTGGCGGAAGGTTGAGAAGTCCATTTATAAAAATCTATTTCATAAAGAGTTAAAAGTGCTTTAAAAAAATTAGAGGTTGAATAAATTTTTTAGAGGGAAAAAATAGAGGGTAATTAAAATTGTTGGAGTGAAAAAATGGAGGGTAATTAAAATAATTAGAGTGAATAATTGGAGGTTAATTAAATTCGTTGGAGGGAGAAAAATGGAGGGTAGTTAAATGAATAATTGGAGGTTAAATAAATTTGTTGGAGGGAAAAAAATAGAGGGTAGTTAAATTTGATAGAGGAAAAGATTTGATTAAAATAATGTTAACTTGTTCTTCTTTGATGAGTCTTTTGGAGAGGATTATATTTTTTCATTCACTTATTTGCCACATCAGTAAGCAAATTAAAATTTGAAGAGTAAAATTTAAATAGTCTTTTGGAGATGCTCTAAGTATCGAAGTAATCAAGGTCTTCTCGTTGCCTATAACCTTTAATTATAAGCCTAGCCTTGTACTTATCGATTGATCCATCGGCTTTCATTTTCCTTTTGAAAATCCACTTATACCCCAAAGATTTACATTTTGGAGGAAGATCAACTAGCTCCCAGGTATGATTTTGTAAAATGGATTCAACTTCACTATTAATGGCTTCTTTCCATAAAGCACCATCCGGTAAAAACGTCAGAAAATCTGGACCAAAAAATTTTTCTATTCTAGCTCTTTTCCTACGTCTGACCTCAACTTCTTGTTCTTCTTTTTCTTCTTCTAGAGCCTCATCATTCTCTTCATTTTCAATTATTGTTTCATAAAATTTTCGTAGTTCTTTCGATTCAACACTAGAATTGCAAGGAAACACATGGTTTAACAACGATGCATTTCTTGATTCTATTATCGTATTTTTGTGGACATCTGGAAATTTTGACTCATGCACCATAAATTGATAAGTACTACTATTTTGTGCATAACCAATGAAAATGCAGTCAACAGTTTTGGGTCCTGTTTTCACTTTTTTGTTTAAAGGAATCACTGCTTTAGCAAGGCACCCCCACACTCGTAAGAATTTATAAGAAGGTGTTCTATCTTTCCATAGCTCATACAGGGTTTATCTTCTTGCTTTCGAGGTATTTTATTCAACAAATAATTAGCTGATAGAACAGCTTCTCCCCATATATTCTGAGGTAATCCAAAACTTATCAACATCGCATTCATCATTTCCTTTAAAGTTCGATTTTTCCGTTCTATAATCCCATTAGATTGAGGTGAATATGGAGTCGTGACTTGATGTATGATTTCACTTTGTTCACATAGTGTCTCAAATGGAACAGCATACTCACCACCACAATCACTCCTTAATTCTTTGATTTTCCTATTAAGTTGATTCTCAACTTTATTTTTATAAAGAATAAACTTTTCTAAAGCTTCATCTTTACTTTTCAACAAATATACGTAGCAATATTTGGTGCAATTGTCAATAAAGGTGATAAAATATTTATTACCGCCTCTTGTTTGAATGACTTTAAAATCACAAATATTACTATATATTAAATCAAGTGGTTCAATGTTTCTTTTAATTGTTTGGAAAGATGACCTAAGTTTTGCCTCAACACAAATTTTACACTTATGTATCAAATCAATTTGGAAATTGGAAATATGCTTCATGTTAATTAATTTATGCAATGAATTAAAATTAACATGTCCTAATCTACCATGCCAAAGGTTAGAAGACTCAAGCAAAGAAGCAGAAGTACTAGCTTCATTATTAATTTTTGGTTTCGCAATCATTACATTGAGCTTAAACAGCTCATTATTGACATAACCCTTTCCTACATACATCTCATTCTTTGACAAAACTACCTTATCTGATTCAAACACCATTCGGAAACCATGTTTGTTCAACAGCGATCCAGACACCAAGTTCTTTCGAATTTCTGGCACATACAGCACATCGTTCAAAGTCAGCTCTTTTCCAGATGTCGTCTTCAGAATCGCCTTTCCTTGACCCTCGATCTCAGACGTAGCAGAATTCCCCATGAACAGCTTCTCTCCATTACTAACAGCTTCAAAAGAAGTGAACAACCCTTTGTCCGAGCATACATGTCTGGTTGCTCCCGTATCAATCCACCATTCTCTCGGATTAGAGCCAACCAAATTCACTTCAGAAACCACTGTTGAGAGGTTAATGTCTGAAACATGTTGAGTGATATTTTCCACTACATTTGCCTCTTGTTTCTTTTTAGGCAACCTACAATCCGAAGCCTTGTGACCCATTTTATCACAATTAAGACATTTTCCTTGAAACTTTGTTTGCTTCTTGGAAATTCCTCCTTTCGGACCCAATTTTTTATTTTTCTTATTTTTAAGTCCATGTTCATCAAAGTTTACCTTAGCCACAGAAACATCCCCTCTTCTTTCTTCATTTCTGGTATCTTCCTGAATTCGAAGCTTAACAACCAGTCATCAATATTCATTTCCTTGCGTTTATGCTTCAAATAACTCTTGAAGTCTTTCCAAGCAGGAGGTAATTTTTTAATAATTGTAGCCACTTGAAAGGTTTCACTTAGCATCATCCTTTCTGCAAGGATTTCAGATAATATTATCTAAAGCTCTTGTGCATGACTTATTACAGTTTTGGAATCGATCATTTTATAGTCTAGGAAGCGGTCAATAACAAACTTTTTGGTACTTGCATCCTCAGTTTTATATTTACGGTATAAAGATTCCCATAGCTCCTTGGTTGTTCTTTTTCCTATGTATACATTATACAAGGAATCACTAAGGCCATTCATTACATAATTTTTACATAAAAAATCAGAATGATGTCATGCATCAATTGCACTTATAACTTGAACATCTATTTCACCCTCTTTGGGTTTAGAGCATCCTCAGTCAAGAACCTCACAAGGTTCAACGTGGTCAAGTAAAAGAACATCTTTTGCTGCCAATGTTTGAAATTTTGGCCATTGAATTTTTTTGGCCTTTCCGCATGATTCACATAAATTGCCACAGAGGCTGGTTCCTTCACAATAAATGGTCCAGCAGCAGAAACTGAAACTGGGACAATCAAAATTGCATTATTGGTTTCAGTTGCCATCTCAACGTCTAAATCTATTTTAAGATTGTTAGGAAAAAATTACAGTGAGTTAAATAGCAGCAAAAACAACAACTGAAATAAAAACAAAAAGAACGAAAACTGGTATTAAAAACAACAAGAACAGGAACTGGAATTGAAACAGAAAGTGTAAAGAAATTAATATAAAAAACAGAAGAATAAACCCGAGGCCTGTAGCTCAGTTTCCTTAAAACAGATTTACCTCCTACTGTAGTGCTTTAGGTTTGCTGGTATCTGTTTCTCAGGATACAACGGGTACGAATTATCTGTCAAGCACATACTGATAATTCCGGCGAACCACAACAATATTCAAACTCGACCAAAAACAGAACGTGAGAAGGAGGAAAGAAATATTACAGTGCTTTGTGCGCTGGTTGTTCTTGTGTGTAAAAACAAAAGAGGAAGGTGCCTTTTTATACTCATGTGGGTATGTAACAACAGCATAGTATTGAATTTCCAAATTCAATATATGCCATTTAATTGTTATAACAGCCAATTGAATTCACGCAATTGAATTCAAAAATTAAATTGCATAACAACCCAATAAAATGCGAAGCTGTTAGAAATCCTTTGAATTAAAAAATTATGTATTACAAAAAGTTTAACAGGAGATTAAAAACGTCTCATGCAAGCTTGGATGATTTTGGGCTGACATTCGTGTACGCACACGAGTTCAACCAAATCGGTCATGGATTCGCACCCCTTCGGTGCACGTGCGTGTGGAGAGAGCCTTTATCCTTAAAATTCTTACTCATGCATGGTTAAGTATCTATATATAAACAGTAATCCCTTGGCTTCTTTTTCCCATGTGGGATAAGCCTCATTTCCTTTTATATTTTCAACTTCAAGAGTGCACAATGAGAGACAATTTCTCATTCATCCAAGCACCATTTTGAGAAAATAAAAATACACTTTCGAAGTATTAACGGAGTAGAATCCGAACCTCATAAGATTTTCCACTTTCGATAAGCGGGACGCACTCAAAATGTGCCCTTAAAATAGCATATTGAGATGCTATGTTTTCAACAATTTCTACTCCCCAGCATTTGCATTCTATAGAAAATCAGCTTCGCATTCAACCCTCAATCCTTTCAATGATGAACGCAGCCCTAGAATTGTGCATTATAGCCTTCACTTCTTGGTAAAATGTTGCCCAAAACCTCATGCAAGCTTCTAAATTGACTTCCATTTGGTCTTGTGGTCTCATCACTCCAATTTCTATGTGCATCCAAAAAATCAACACGAAATTCAAACCTTAACTTCTGCGATTGTGAATATTCCTTTAAAATGGCCTGGAATCGTGTGTTATAACCTTTGGTTATAGGTCCAAATTGTCTTAAAACCTCACCTAACCCCAAAATCGACTTGTGCTTGTTCTTATAATCCCATTTCTCCTATGTCTACGTGATAACACTATGAAATGAGAGTTATCATGACATTTTTAGGCTTATATCAAGACTACTTACAGAGTAATTTATATGTTTTAGTGCATTTTAGTGATAGTTTACATTACATCTATCTTAGTTTAAGTTTGATGAAGTTTGTGTGATTTTTTGAATAATTGCATTCTTAGAACATGTGCTTAATTATAGGAATTTGAAAACTTGAATTTTATGGAAAGGATACAGTTGCAATGGACTTATAAAAAGGACAAATGAACATGGCTACAGAAGACTTGAAGCAAGGCTAGAACAGTGCAGATTCTGTAGTTGTTGCTATCCTCGAGAATTGACAGAAAAATCCGGGTAGGATATTTAGAATATCGCAATCTAAAGTTTCCTAATATGAAGATGCGCGCCCTAAAGTTTCCAGTTACCCTAATTTGCAATTATAATAGGAGGCGTAGATGAAAATAAAAGGGGGGAGTCATTAATCAAGATTAAAACAAAAAAGATCAACAAAGTAGCAAAATTCCCAATTAGAATTCAATGTTGCACCAGTAGAAGAAATAGCAGAATCAATTGGAATTTGTTCTTTCTCATTCTTTTCTTGTTTATTCGTTATTCGTTGATCATGAAGATGTATTCGATGGTTAGAACTTGGTTGTGGCTTTTACCTTTCACAAATTATGAACTAAATTTATTTGTGGTTGAGTATTAAACTAGCTTAATGGTTGATTGATTGAGTATAGATGTTCCTGCATTTTGCTATAGCATTTTACTTTGATAGTATTTATTTGAAGTCATTAGTTCGATTGACCACTGTTATGAAAAATTTTAATAAACTTGCAATTGTACGATCTAAAAATAGGATAGTGGTAACGAGGTTGAACCCACAGGGATTGTTAAAAATTAAAAAGTCTAGTTTAAATCTAAAATTAATATTAATTATAACCTAGTTGAGCAAATTCAGTTTTTAAGAGAAATAAAGCTAATTAAACTAATAAAACAATTTAAGCAAAGGAGAATTCAATAAGACAAAAATTATCAAGGTTTTAGAATCCACCACTATTCAACTAGTAATTATCTGATTATTAATTAATTCCCAATTTTATAGTGACAACTAGAAATCAATCTATGTCATCTCATGAATATAACAATTAAGCCCAAGTAATTAAATCTAATGTAGTTTTTTTCTTTTCTGCTTATTAGTATGATATCTAAGCATCTCATGTGAACATATTGAATAACAAAGAGTCAAAGTTTTCCTAATCACTATATGTAAACAATTTAATGAAAGACAGAATCAAAGATAATCATGTATAAACTTCATAGATCCAAGCATAGATTTAGTCAAATATTAATCCTAACAATCAATAATGCATGACATGATTAGTAAAAAGATTGAATAACATTCAATTAATCATGTGAAATAAGAACCATAAACATTAAAGAACATATATAAGGAATTAATTAAATAAAAAGATAATTATTTCATTGAATAGGGTTTCATCCTTAACCTCAATATAAAAAAATTAACTAGACATACTTGAATTAGGAGCAACATATAAAATAAAACCAGCCATGGGAAGCCGAACTGCTACTGTTGGTTTTCTTCACTGCCTCATGAATGTGTTTGCTTATTTTCTTTCGCTGGCGGCTCCCCTTTCAAAAGCCGAAGTCAGCTTTTATAGTTAGCTAAAATGGGCCACTGACCTAGTCAATTTTAAAGCTGAAGGCCAAGCCTTTTAATTTGTTTTACTCTCATATGCGTTCATTACTTTTAAAGCTAAAATCATTATATCTTCTTTGTCCGCATGTGCATGGATGAATGAATTTGTTGAATTCAATTTCCTTGGCTTGATTTCACATGCGTATATGCCTAAATGCTCCCAAAAATCGATTAATCTTTAATGCTTTCGAAATTGAGCTCCTTTTTGTACTTTTCATCCATAATCTCAAATTAATTCCCTATTCAACAAAACAATTCAATTAATTAAAAATAACAAATAAAAATAACTAGCAAATATACAATAAAGGATAAAATATGCATACAAATTGTGCCTATCAACCACCCATTTAATGATACAAGCTAGGAAAGAGCCACAAAAGGGCCTATCCTAGCGGAACATATTAGAACAATACTTAGTCTTGGATTGAATTTCCTAGATTGAGTTTAACTTGAGTCTTAAAAGGGTCATGCTTAATCTAAGATTAGTGATGAACTATATATGGGGATTCACCTTGTAGGGTAAAGAAAATATAACCGTGTAATGCTATATCTTATGTTGACATAACAACTGGCCACTGGTAGGTTGCATATAGATATAAGACATCCAACATACTACTCCTGAAGATAAAGATGGTTTCTGCCCAGTGCTGTAGTAGATGCTGTAGCAACTGAACTTAACATAAATAAAAGAGTCAATACCGTCAAGAGAGTTTAATCACTTAACTACTCCATTCTTATTGATTTAGCCTTTGTGTTTAACGTGCGAATTCTATTCATTGCATTTTTAATTATTTAGATTTTATTTTACTAAGTTATTTGGTAGTCTTAGTTGTATTGGTTTAATTTAGAACTGAGATTGCACTGTTGAAATTGTTGTAGCAAATCTGATAGCAGCAATCCCTGTGGAGACAATCTTGAATACTCATCATTTTATTACTTGTTGTGTACACTTGCACATTGACACCATAACAATTGAAGTAAAATTAACAACACCACGCTTCTTAAAGAGTTTTGCATCAATCCAAGAAGTTCTTTATAACTTTAAGGAGTTTATAAAAAAGTTGTTACAATATTATTCCTGTGATTTCATAAAGACTTTGTTATTGGAATTAACTCTTAAATGATCTTGTGGTCACGTCCTGCCAATGTGTGTATGCATGCATATGTGTGTGTGTGTGTGTGTGTGTGTGTGTGTATACACAAAAAAAAACACAAAATTCAAATCCCAATCCCTTCAATAGTAATTGTGTTCCTAAAAAAGCCCAGAATCATGTGCTATAGCCTTTGATTATTGCTTAAATTGACGTAAAACCTTGTCCAAGCCTTAGAATTAACTCTAATTTGATTTGATGATATTGTCTTGCCTATGTCTGTGTTTGTATAAAAATAACTCGAAGTTCAATCCCTAATCATTTTAAATGAACATACACTCCTAAAAAGGCCCTATAACATATGTTATAACCATCGGTGCTAGGCCCAAATGGTCACTGAACCTTACTTGGGCCTCAAAATAGACTTTTGTTTGTTCATATGGTCTTATTTCTTCAGTGGCTATGCCTTTAAGCAATTTCGCATCAACAAGATAAGTTCTCCATAACTTTTGGAAATTTTCTAAAAATCATTGGGAAATTATTTTTTTGGTCTTGTAAAGTTCTCGTAAAACATTTCAAGCCAGGGAGTCGATTCCCATTAGACCATATGCTATCATTTTGCCAATGTCTATATGTGTACAAAATATCTGCTCAAAAATTAATCTTAAACCCTTTTAACAGTGAATACGCTTCTAAAATAGCCCAAAAACATGCATTGTAACCTTCAATTGTAGGCCTAAATGGTTATAGAACCTCATCGGGGCCTTAGAATTGACTTTTGTTTGTTCTTTGGTCTCGTTTCATCAGTGTTCATGCCTCCCAAGTAGTTTCTTATCAATTCAACAAGTTCTCAAAAATTTTTAGGACTTTTTTTTTAAATTATTGGATATTGTTCATATGGCCTCCGTAAAAACTCATGTGGGTCTCGAAATTGACTCCTATTTGATCATGTGGTCTCATCTTGCCAATGTACACAGAAATATAGCTTCAAATTCAACCCTATTCCCTTCAACGACAAATATACCCCTAAAATAACAAAGAACCATATGTTATAGCCTTTAATTCTACCCAATTAGGCATAAAGCCTCACTTAAGTCATAAAATTGACCTCATTTGGTATTGTGGTCTTGTCTCACTAGTGTCTATATATGAATAAAGAAAAGCTCGAAAGTTAACCCTAACGGTAAATATGCCGCTGCAAAGGCCCAAAAGTATGTCTTATAGCTTTTCTTTCTTGGCCCAAATAGTCATAAAAGCTTTACTGATCTTGTTTGCTCCTCATAGTCTCATTTTGCATGTGACTATGCCTCCCAAAGATTTTTGTGACAATCCAACAAGTTCTCTGTGACTTTTGGGAATATTTTCAAAAATTATTAGAAAATTATGATTTCGCTTTATAAATATCACTTTATAAATACCTATTAAAAATTTATTTATGCCTTGGAATCAACTCTCGCTTGATCCAATGGACTTGTCTCAACATTGCTTATATACATGCAAAAAATAAGCTTAAAATGCAAACCCCAACCCTTTTAACGATGAATACACCCTAAAATGGCCTAAACTATGTGCTATAGCACTCAGTTTTAGGCCCAAATGGATCCAAAACCTTAGCTCGGTCCTAGAATTGATTCTTATTTGATCTCACACCAATTTTTATTTATGTGCAAGTAAACAGCTTGAAATTCAACCCCAACTTCTTCCGCCATAAATACACTCCTAAAAAGGTTGAAACCTTATGCTATAGCCTTCGGTTTTAGGCCCCAATTGTGCATAAAACCTCATTTTGGCCTCAAAATAGACTTTCATTTGATCCTACGGTCTTATTTAGCCAATTTCCATGTACATGCAAAATATTAGCCTGAAATTTTTGAAAGGGAAATTATCATTCGCATACCTTAAATTTGCGCTTTTATCAAAAATATTACAACACTTTAAGGGTGTATCAATCTTCCACCCTAAATTGACAAAAGTTATCTGCCGACCACTAAACCATTAGCTGCCGTTTGAAAGTTAACGAAACTGTAGCGAATTGATAATTTTACCCTTAAAAATTATCACTTGTATACCTTTAAAATCTCTTATTATCACTTATATACACTTAAATTATCACTTGTATCGTATGAAAAGACCAGATTAGCCCTCTGATATCATCATATTTAAATAACAACTACCGATTTGGTGGATGGTATATATATTTTGTCAACTTAGGGTGGACGACTGATATACTCTGAAAGTGTTACATAAATTTAATAACGAAGTAAACTAAGGATATATGATTGATAATTTTCTTTTTTTTAAATCAACCCCAAACCACTTTTACCATGAATAAGCCCTCGAAAAGACCACAAAATATGTGCTATCACTTTTCGTTCTGGGCTCAAATGGTCCTACAAACTCACCTAGGCCTACATAATCAACTCCTATTTGTTCATCTGGTCTCATTTAGCTAGTGCCTTACCTCCCAAAGAGTTTCAAGCATCCAACAAGTTCTTGATAATCTTCATGAATTTTTTGGAAAATTATTGAAAAATTCTTCTTTCACTCGTGGAAAAACGTTGTAAAACCTTACCTGAGCATCCAAATCAACTTTCATTTGATCCTGCAGTCTTGTCAACCAACATCTACGTGTGTACAAAAAATCTGCCCAAAATGCAACACCCAACCTCTTTAAATGTGAATACCCTTCTAAAAGGCCCAAAGCCATGGCTGTAGGCTTTAGTTTTGGGCCTAAATTCGCAAAACCTCACTGAGCCTTGAAATTGGCTCCTATTCGATATCATGTTTTATGTCGCCAATTTCTACGTACGTGCAAAAGGTAAACCCAAAAATCAACCCTCAACTCCTTCAATGCAAAATATATCCCTAAAAAGGCCTAAAATCATGTATTATAGCTTTTGGTTCTGGGCCTAAATGGGTATCAAACCTTACTCTAGGCCTCAGAATCAACTCTAAATTGATCTCGTGGTCTTGTCTAAATAGTGTCTATGCCTTCCAGAGAGTTTCAAGTAATCCAATATGTTCTCCGTGATATTCAAGAATTTTTTAAACAATTACCAGAAAATTTTTCCTGTGGTCTTGTAAAGCCCTTGTAAATACTCACCCGGACATTGGAATAGACTCGAATTGACCATATGGTCTCGTTCCACCAATGCCTATGTACATAAAAAAAATCATCTCAAAATTCAATCTCAAACTCATTTAATAAGAAATGTGCCCCTAAGAATGCCAAAAATTGTGTCATAGCCATCAACTATGGGTTCAAATGGGCTTAAAACATTAGCCAAGCCTTAAAATCAACTATAGCTAGATCTTAAGGTCTTATCTGGCTAATATCTACTTATGTGCATAATATCAGCTCGAAATTCAACCTTAAGCCCCTTAAATAGCGAATACTCCCTAAAAGCCCCTAAATAGTGTACTATAGCCTTTATCTGTAGGTCTAAATGGTCACAGAACTTCATTTGGCCTCATAATCAACTTTTATTTTTTTGTATGGCTTTGTTTTGTTAATGCCAATGCTTCTCAAAGAATTTTAAGTCAATCCAACAAGTTCTCCACAATTTTTACCAATTATTTGAAAATTTCTATAAAATTATTCCTACAGTCTTATAAAGGCCCGTAATCCTCGACCAATCCTCGAAATCAACTTCTGTTTTGATCCCTCACCGAAGTCAAAGTGCATTAAAAAAAATCAGCTCAAAATTCAACCTGAACTCCTTTAACTGTTAATATGCCCTAAAAAGGCTTAGATTCATGTACAATAGCCTTTGGTTCTGGGCTCAAATAGCACAGAACCTCGACCAGGCCTCAAAATCTTACTCTTGATTGATCTTGCGATCTTGTCTCATTAATTTCTATTTACGCACAAAAAATAAGCCCAAAATCCAACCCACAACTCCTTCAATGGGAAATATGCTGGGGAAAAAGGCCCAAATAGTCTAGTATGGAAAATATGCCCCAAAGAGGCCCTAAATAGTCTACTACAGCCTTTAGGTATGGGTCCAAATGTCACAAAACTTCACTTGGACCTTATAATCAACTTTTATTTGTTTGTATGGCTTCATTTTGTCAGTGTCAATGCTTCTTAAAGAGTTTCGGTCAATCAAACAAGTTCTAGATAATTTTACCAATTACTGTGTCTTATAAAGACCATGTAAATCCTCACTAAATCCTTGAAATCAACTTTTATTTTGATCTCTCACCAATGTTAATGTGCATTTAAAAAAATCAGCTCGAATTCAAGTTGAACTCCTTTAACTGCAAATTTGCCTTTAAAAGGCTATAGAACTACGTGTGATAGCCTTTGGTTCTGGGCTTAAATAGTGTAAAGCCTCACTTAAGCCTTTGGAATCTACTTTTATTTGATCATGTGATCTTGTCTCATCAATTTTTGTGTACGTACAAAAAATAATACAAAGTCCAACCACCGACTCTTTCAATGATGAATATGCCCATGAAAAGACCTAGAACGCATGCTATAACACTTTAGCCCAAATGGTCATAGAACCTTATAGGGCCTTAGGTCGACTGTAGTTTGATCTTTGGTCTCATCTCACTTGTTTTTATGCCTTCCAAAAGAGTTTTGCATTAATCCGACAAGCTCCCTATGATTTTCAAGAATTTTTTCAAAAGTTATTTTAAAATTACTCATGTAGTCTTGTAAAGACATCATAAAATCTCAGCTGTATGGTGCCTCATAGGAATATAGGCAAAGTGTCTACCTTCGATGCCTCATCATGGACACCAATGGTACCAAAGTATTGTTCTAGCCTAAAAAGTAAGTTGTCCACAATAATGAAATTCTTAGTGCGGTCGTAGGTATTAGGCTTTGGCACGTCAATGAGGCGTACATTATTCAAGCTTGTGAAAGCTAGGCTAGATGTGAGCGTGTGCTTGTACCCAGCCTAATCCAAGCAGACTTCCTCCACTTCCATATAGATCACTTGTAACTCCTCTTACACAAAGCTATAGAGTTTAAACAATTCATCATAAAATGATTAAACTCCCCAAGAGGGTGTTGGCTTGGTCTTAGAAGAGCTTCTCCATGTCTACTGTAAATTCAACATGTTCTCCCACAACACCATCGACCCTTTCCTCCAAACTTTCGAGGGTGGCCTGTGCAGTGGACATGAAAGTTTCAAACATGGCAGTACGAGGCTCCAAGGCATTGATGGAAGAGACCTTGGACTTGCTGCGTGACTCTGTTTCTGTACGTCCCTCCTCATGGCCATAAGTTGGCTTTGGTGGCTCCATACTAATAACATCCTCTTATAATGTGCCAGAAGTTCGAGAGTTGGTCATTACTCTAACGTGAGCTAGAATACATGGGTTCAAACTCTAGCTATGATACCACTTGTCTACGACATTTAGACAACATCTAGGAAAAAAAAGAACTTTTCAAACTAGCTAAGCAAAGATGACTATAAAAAAGCTAGAGAGAAGAGAGAGCAACATAGCGAAAGAAAATTTTATTACTCAAAAGGGAGAGTACAAAAGAGCTTTACGATTATGTTTGAGTTGCTTGCACTTGGTGTGTGATGTATGGAAAATGGCAAGTGCTATACCCTATTTATAAGGAGGCTTTCCTATTCTAAAGTTTTCCATAGAACTTGCACAACTTGCCAAAATATCTAGAAATTTACAAGTATGCATGTGTGTAGAAAATTTTAGATGTGTACAAGTTATTGAGATGTGCTAAAATGTACTGAGAAATTCTAGAATCGGGCCAGTTAGCACATTTGACTCTTATTAGACTACCGAACTTGAAAATTTAGGCTGCTCATGACTTAGCGCACCTCGGCTTGCCTCTTAACATATCTTGAGTTGCCAATTTAACCTCCTCTATTGAAAAATTCGAACAGCCCATGAATGTTGTCTTTTCCTGGTCCATTAAGGCTATAGGTATTGATAATAGCCTTTGTAGCCATCGAGAATTTAGTAGACAAGGTATCTTGCTAGAGGATTTACTCTAAAAATATATGAGGAAAATGGTCTTTTCTTGTAATAGTATATAATTTTCTATAATCAATGCACATATGCCAATTAGATAGGACTTCAGCTAGGATTAGCTCATTTTTTTCATTTTTCACAATAGTTGTTCCAGATGGTACAACTTGTGTTGAACTTACCTATTTACTATCAGAAATAGGATCAATAATTCCTATATCTAGTAGTTTAAGGACTTAGTTCTTTACCCCTACTTGCATATGAGGATCTAGGCTTCTTTGCGATTAATGGGCTGTTTTGGTATTTTCTTCTAAATGTATTTTATGTGTACAAATCATAGGATTATTGCACTTTATGTCCTTCAAGGTCCAACCAAATGTAGCTTTGTACTTCTTTACATCAGTCAATAACTTACCTTCTTTAAGTTTACTGATCTCCTAGGTAAGCATACTTTAGTTCTTCTAACAAGACCTTCAATTCAAGCTTGAGTGTTTTTTCTTCCTTTGTCTCTTCAGGTTATGTAACACTCCAAATCTAACACGTGCGGAGCACGTGAAGAAGGAGATTACTTACAAATCGTAATCCTTACTCATAAATTCCAAACTGAAATGCCTTAAAATCTTATTTAAATAAATCCACAAATTCATATGTCTAATACTAGATAATCACTCCCGAAACATAACATAAAATAACAAAAGTCTCTGAACTCCAAATTACAACTTCATAACAGAAACAAACTAAAAAGAAACATTAGTCCATTCCTTAACTTATTCAAATAGCAAAAGGAAAACGAAATATCTGACTCCAAAGCTAAGCAGGCCTTTCAAAAGAAACTTAATCTGGAAAAAGAAGTAATGATAAGGGGTGAGCCGTCAACTTCGTAAGTAAAACCATTCATAATATACTAGCCCAATCGATACCAAAAATATTGCAAGCCTTCTTCAATTAAAAAAAATATGTTACAACTTATAAATTTCATAAAATCAACATATTTTAATAAGAGGACATAAATTCATGGTAATTCAAAATATCAAAAGAATAATCAATTATGAAAGCAAATCATATAACGCATACTTAGAAAACAGATAGTTAGCTTGTGTCACATGGTGTCACCTATAGTCCCGGTGACCCGGCCAAAAACATAATCAAAATATCATGTGCACACTCAGAACAGAAATCCAGTACTGGTCCAGAACAAATAAGTCGTATAATACAATCAAAATTAGAATCAGAATAACTATAGACAATAAACCAAAACATAATGATTTATACGTGGTACTTTGCACTATATGTGACACTTTGCGACATTTTGACCCTAAGAGGTGGCCCCCATATAGTCTCAAAAGGTGGCTCCCATACAATCATAGATAATTGAAATCATACATAAGCATAAAATATTCGTATCAGATTCATGAAAGTCCATAGCAACAATTTAGGCTTGCATATTTCATAGACAAAATTATAAAAGTCAGTCATGTCATAAAATAATTTACATAGTGAAACACATTTATAAAATATTTTATCAAAAGAATTCAGATTAAAGGATTTGAACTAACAAACCTCTAAGCCTCTAAAAGCCTCAATCACCTCCAACACCTTAACAAATATAAGATATAACTATCAATAACTTATCTTAAGAATCTGATTTTCTAATTCATAACCGTACTAGTCTGATTCTCAGAATTTTAACTCTTAATCTAAAACTTAAAATGACATAATATTCTATGGAACCATTCTAGACATCCATGGGTACCTCATACAAAATTTTCAAGAGGATCCGATACCAAAAACATTTTCAAGACTACTTATTACTTGACAAATTCGAAATTGTTTCACAATATCTTAATCGAACAGAGCGTATTCTGAGGTTTTTATAAAATCATATACTGATCAGAAACTTATGAAATTAAACCGGGGAGTACTAGACACATGTATCAAATGTTATATAAAATTTGAAAATGTTTCGAGTTCAGTAAATAGCACAAATAAGATGGTGAATCTGATCACCTTGCTGGAATCACAGTTTTCCAGTGTATTAGTGTCCGATTCAAAAATCCATATAAAGTTGAAAACAAAGTCAAATCTTATGAAATAAAATTTAATCAATAAGCTCTACATTTCTAGTTTCAAAAATATAAAGTTCTTAAGAAAACTCATTCAGAAAATATATGTTTGAATTCGAGATACTCAGATTGTCTAGAATTTGTCCAATGTGCTTAATGCACCAAAGGTTGATTATTAAAACCCATAATAAATCAAAACCCTAAACAGAACCTAAACACACCTTAAATCATGTATTATAATCTGTAACAATCTAAAATCATGCTAATATAAGCCTTAGATAGAGTGATTAGAAATCTTGTGGAGAATAAGGAGAGTAAACTTACCAATTGCTTTGATTCTCTCCTAAACAAATATTTTAATTCCTAGGTTGGATTGAAAATGAAAGAGGCTAGGGGGCATTTATATGATTTTTTAAAACTAATGGATGGCTAGAATTTTGCCACCATAACTCTTGATCAATGATTGAAAATATCCTTCATAAATACCTTACTAATTTCTAGAATTCTTATCTATCTCTACAACTTCTCTTACACCATCACTTATGTCATAGATTATGTTATTATTATTTAGTCATTGCATCATCACTTTGTTATTACTTCTCTTAGAATTAAATATTGCATATTATTATTATTATTATTTTAATACTTAAAGGGGCTTGTTAGCTCAAAATAAATTCTATTATATTTAAGTGAGAAAATTAAACCTTACAAGTTATCTCTTGCCTTCATGATTTAATTGGCTATTGTCATCTTTAGGCACCCACGAAAAATCAAGTATAGAGCATATGTTAGTAGTATTACATCCCAATTTCTTACTTGATACAAATAAACTAGCAAAACAAATTTTCATAGAATTTGTAGAAATCTTATCATGCATGTGTTCCTTAATGATTGGATTAATGAGTTCAATTTCCTCATTCTCGCTATCTTCATTTTCTTTGTCACGAGGTCATTTACACACATTGAACAAATTGAGTCCCAATGTCATTTGTTGAAAGATAGTTTCATTAATCAATTCTTGCAATTAATCAAAGCATTAGTAGTGACTAGAAATGATCAACTAATATGATAGGTGTTATGCAAATTTTATTGTACTCGGAAGTGCACGAATCGATCCCACGAGTGTGGGTAGGGTTAATTTTCTAAGTGTGTATATGAGTTGGTTGTAAGTGATTTTTTTCTTTTTTATTTTTAAATAAAATGGCGGAAATGAATTAAAGATGAAAACAATGCAAATGAACACTTGAGTCTCTATATTCACACTCAACATTTAACCATTAGCTTAATAATTCCTTTTTAGATCCAATTAATTCATGAGGAGGATATTTCCACTCCTCAAAATCCTTACTCTAATAAATATAGTATCAAGCACTCAATGTGCTAGAGGATAACAACCTCCACTCCACTAAGTGTGGTTTCAAGAACACGCTATGCCAGACGATAATAATCCTTCTATTGACAACATGGCAAGACCATCCATTAAATAACTTAGATGCACTTTCTGTCGATACTGAGTCAAGACGGCCCACAAAATATTAGAGGAGAATTTCTCTCAAATAAATATGGTGCTAAATGGTCAATGTGTCAGACAATCACTAGGGAGTCGGTATACCATGTAAAATCTAGACAATATATATTGTTCGTCGACAATGAGACAAAACAACCATATAAATTACAGTGAAAAAGAAAATAAACTTATCTAATTAAGCTCATGGATCATGGTGAGGCTTTACCCTCAACCCAAGCTTGAAACTAAATTAGCCACTTATAATTGAATTAAGGGTAAATTAGTAATTTTATTAAAATATGTATAAAATACAAGATAAAGATCAAAAGTAGATTCAGGGGTGTCAAATTAAAAGGATAGCCCTCTATTTATAGATACAATAGATAAATCATGGCCATTAGATAAAAACAATTCAGACGCTTAGGATTACGCCACGTGGCAAGTTTTGATTGGCTATGACACATCATCAATCAACAGCATTTCTATCCAATAAGAAGTTGCCACATCATCAGTCAATACTACATCAGTATTTCAGTCTAATAGCATCCTGTCACATCATCTGTCGATGCCACATCATCAGTCAATGGCACATCATTGGTTCAATAAGATGCTGACATGCCATCGGTCAATGCCATGTGATCGTACCATATATGTGAATAGTGTTATACTTGTGATTAGTACCATATACGTAAACAGTACTATATATATTTTTATACTCTTTTTAAGGTTTTCAACCAGTCTGAGTTAAAAAATGCCATCTATTTTGTTGTTCGGCTTCTCATTAATCGTGAAATTACCAAAATATCCATAAAATACTTTTAAAAAACTTGAATTATAATAAAACATAGATAATAAAGGCTTAAAGGATTTAAACATGTAAAAGCGAAAATGTTAGTGAGACTTGAAGCATAAAATGACAATTGTAGTCATATAAATATGCATTCTCCAATACTCAACAATAGGTATATTTTTCCATTCATTAGCAAATAGTTTAGTTTCCAAAACAACAAAATCTACAAGATATATAAATTTATCGACTTGGACAAATACATCTTCAATTATCCCTTTCGATGTATTAATCGACATAATAGTAAGTAAAATAATACTAGAGGTCGGTTTTAACTTACCAAGATTAGGTTTTCGATACACTAAATAAGGAAGGAAATTGACATTAGTACCAAGATCAAGTAAAGCATGTTTAATTATATGATCTCTAATAATGCAAGAATTAGTTAGACAAACAAGATCCTTGTAATTTAAAGCATTATCAATTGAGGACATAGAACTTACTAATTATGCTAGAAAACCTTTCTTTTACACCTTATTGTCGCGAGCCGCTCATTTTTTCCCCAAAAGAAGGCTAAATTGGTGACACTGTTGTGCTTAGAAGCGAGCCAAGTGCATTAAGCAATGGCTCGCTCGAGTCTCTAAGTCTAAGATCCCAAATCCAAGCCCAAATATGCTAGCCTGGCTCAATTTCGGAATGTTCTAGCACACTCTAGCACTTGCATATCTAGAAACTTCCACACTCGTCTACACTTGTAAAATATCTAGATATTTAAGCAACTTATGCAACTTGCACGGAACTCTCTAGACTTAGGTTGGTATATAAATAGGCCTTGGCACTTGCCATTTTGGCATCCAAGTCTCAAGCAACTCAAGCACTCTTGAGAGTTCTCTAGACCTACCTAGCAACTTTTGTACGAGAAGTTGTCCAAATGCTGCATAGGTTGTTATACAAAATACTTATCTCGTGACAAGTGGCATTAGAGCTAAGGTTTGCACCCATGCAATCTAACTCACTAGCAATGACCAATCCTCCGATTCCTAGCACATGAGAATAAGGCATTGGTGGTGTGGAGCCACTGAAACCAACTCGTGGCCGTAAGGAGGGACGCACGGAGGCAAAGTCCCACAGAAAGCCCAAGGCCACTTCCGTTGACGCCTTCAAGTCTTGCATTGCCACGCTTGAAGCTTTAGTGTCCGTGGCTTAGGTCACCCTTAAAAGTTTGGACGAAATTGTTGATGGTCTTGAGGGCGAGTACGGCAACTTTACAGTAGCCAGTAAGGCCCTCATCCAAGACAAAGCGAACAACTCCAAGAGGAGTTTTGAGCATTTCACAACGAGTTGTTTAATCCCTGTAGCTTCGTGCAAGATGAGCTACAAGCGATCCATGCAGAGGTAGAAGGTCTGCTCGAATTGGACGATACATAAGTGTTAACTCACATTTAGCCCAGCATTTACAAGCTCGAGTAAAGCACGGCACATTGATGTGGAAAAGCCCAACACCTACGATGGTGCATGCAACGCCACTATCATAGATAACTTTCTCTTCGGACTAAAGCAATACTTCGATGACGTTGGCCTCCGCGATGAGGAATCAAAAGTAGGCATTACACATACATTCCTAAGAGGTGCTGCACAATTATGGTGGTTGCAGAAGCATGGTAAAATGGGCAAAGACGTCTGTGCCATCAACACATGGGCAAATTTTCAACATGAACTGCAAAAGTACTTTGCACTACACAACGTGAAAAAAGAAGTGCGAGCGCGCCTTCGTCGGTTCAAGGAAACGGGTAGTGTTTGTGACTATATCAACTAGTTCACTATCCTTATACCTGAGAACACTGACATGTCTGATAAGTACTCTCTCTTCTACTTCCAAGTTGGCCTTAAGAACTAGGCCAAGATAGAACTTGATAGGCATGGCATACAATCTCTCGATGACACCATTGTCATTGTAGAATAATTTGCCAATTACTCTACCTAACCCAAGGACAAGAGGCCTAATCAAGGCAAGGGTTGGGAAGAGGGCCAAAAGGATAAAGGCTACAATCATAAAAATTGGAGGCAGAAAAAGCCTCTTTGTTGCTAGAGCAGGCAAAGTAAACCTGATGGAAAGAAAAATGTACCCAAGCCTTGTAGCTCATGCTTCATATATAACAGCCCAGGTTGGGTATACGACTGTCCGAGGAAGAAGTTACTCAATGCCCTTACCATACAACTCAAGAGCCATTCCATACTGTCATCGGAATGAACCCCAGCCTAGCATGGGTTCCCTCCAATGCCTTAGCACACTCAAGGGCCCTCGTCTGT
The DNA here is from genome assembly GCA_030444775.1 of Atalantia buxifolia. Taxonomy (NCBI): domain Eukaryota; kingdom Viridiplantae; phylum Streptophyta; class Magnoliopsida; order Sapindales; family Rutaceae; genus Atalantia; species Atalantia buxifolia. Next base: position 24,034,160 of record CM059836.1, on the reverse strand, counting down.
ACACATGAAGAAAGGGCTCAGACATGTGCATGCGACCATCAACGGCCAAGCCATTCGTGTGTTGCCAGACACTAGGGTGACATACAATTTTATTTCAAAAGATGAGGCCGAACGCCTGGGCCTCAAAGTGACCAAGGAATGAGGCACCATGAAGGCAGTAAACTTACCCACCTAGCCCATTAGGGGCACTGCACAAGATGTGCATGTGACACTCGGGACATGGAGTTGAAAGCTTGACTTCTCCATCGTGCCCATAGATAACTTTAAAATGGTCATTGGCATGGAATTCTTTGACCAAGTCCATGTCTTCCCACAACCAGCCACCAATTTCCTAAGCATCATCGACGGGGGGTAAAGTATGCATAGTTCCGGTCGAGCATGTTAAGTCCACGGAGAAGACAGTTTCAACCATGCAATTCAACAAGGCTTTCTGGAATGACCCAAGCTTTTTGTCTCTATCCAAGAGCTTAATAAGAGAGAAGATTGCGAAAATAAACCAAGCAAAGTCCTGCTATTTATACAAAAAGTTCTTGAAGATTCAAAGTTGTCATGCATCCAAAGCTTCCGAAGAAGCTCCCACCTAGATGAGAGATTGACTACGAGATCGAGCTAGAGCAAGGCGCTAAACCACCAACCTTGGCGCCATACCGCATGGCACTACCCAAACTTGTGGAGTTACGGAAATAACTAAAGGACTTGCTGGACGTGGGCTACATCCACTCATCTAAAGCTCCATTCACTGCACCAGTCTTTTTCCAAAAGAAGAATGACGAATTGCTATAAATGTGCATCGAATATAGAGCGCTCAACAAGATTATTATCAAGGGCAAGCATCAGATACTATAAAAGGCTGATAGCGAATCTCTTCGACCATCTTGGCAAAACGCGGTACTATACCAAACTTGACTTGCGCTTTGGGCACTGCCAAGTTCGGATCACTAAAGGAGACCAATTGAAGACTACATGCATAACCAAGTATAGATCCTTCGAATTCCTTATCATACCATTTGGCCTCAGTAGCTTACGTGTCATGTTTTGCACTCTCATAAATAAGTTCTCCAACCCTTTCTTGACCACATTATCGTCGTGTACTTGTACGACATTGTGGAGTATACTACCACCTTGAGGAACGTGCCCAACATTTGTTACAAGTCCTCCAAGTACTACGAGAGAACGAACTTTATCTCAAGATGGAGAAATATTCTTTTGTTCAATGAGGTGTAGTTTCTTGGCCATAAAATAACAGATGGGAAGCTAATAATGAAGAAATCAAAGGTGCAGACCATCTTCAAGTCAGAACCTCCCACCAAAGTACCCGAGCTTCGATCATTCCTTGAATTGGTGAACTACTACTGCTGATTTATCAAAGGCTATTTGGCGAAAGCAGCACCCTTGACCGACCTACTCAAGAATAATCGATCATGGTATTGGTTTGAAGAATGCCAGCATGCATTCGAGGACTTAAAGAAGGCAATCTTTGAGGACACCATCCTTGTTCTTTCAAACCACACCATGCCATTTGAAGTCCAAACGGATGTCTCCAACTTCGCCATTGGTAGAGTCCTCATGTAAGAAGGCCATCCTATAGTTTTCGAGAGTTGAAACCTAAATGTCATAGAACACCGTTACACAGTGTAGGAAAAGAGAATGACTGCCATTATTCATTGCCTATAGGTGTGGTGATATTACTTGCTTGGCTCACACTTCATACCATAAGTTACTTTCAAACGGCAAAGAAGCAGAGCCTTAAATAAGCAAGATGGCCAGACTTATTTGTGGAATTCAACTATCAGCTTGAGTATAAGCCCGGAAATCCAACGTCATTGTGGACACGCTAAGTCGCAAAGCAAGGTTGGCTACACTAAGCATGCGTTAGTCAAAGTCCGACCTTGTCTCATGGATCAAAGAAGGCCTCCAGCAAGACCTACTCTCAAAAGACTTATTAGGAAAAGTTCTCAAAGACAAGATAAGGTGATTTTGACCAAAAAAAAAAAGGCATCCTCTTCACCAAATGAGATAGGTTGTTCATGCCTAAGTGGAAAAACTTGTAAAGAGAAGTAATCAAGGAGTTGCATGATTTGAAGTAGGCTGGCCACCTCAGAGTTGAGCACATGGCCATACTAGTCCAAGTCTTATACTTTTGGCTACACATGTAGGACGACATCGAGGCCTATGTGCGGACTTGTCTTGTGTGCCAACAAGGTAAAGTGGATCACTAACTTCCCACAAGATTGTTGGAGCCCCTACTGCTAGCATTAAGGACGTGGGAAAGTGTATCCATGGAATTTATTACAATCTTATCTAAGTTTGAAGGGTGTAGAAGTATCATGGTTATTGTCGACCGCAAGTACGTAACATTCACTGTCGCACCTGTCGATTGTAAAGTAGATGAAACTATATGTCTTTTCATCAACCACTCAGAAGCTATAGGAAGTTCTGAGGAGCATCGTGAGCGATTGAGACTTATGATTCACTGGACACTTTTAGACGAAGCTCTTTAAGTTATTGGGAACTAACTTCAAGTTCTCGACAAGCTTCTATCCACAAACTGATGGATAGACAGAGCACATCAACAACCTACTTGTGATTATGTAAGGCATTACGTGAGTGCTCGTCAATGAGATTGGGTGAAGTTGCTAGATGTTTCGAGATCATCACGGGATTTTAGCCCATGACATCTAATGTCATAGCCTTAACTTATAAGGAAAATGCCCTATAGCACACAAGCTTGCTTGCGAGTGGCATGAGGAAGCAGACATTCCGCGAGCATATCTCAACAAAGCCGTACGGAAGATAAAAAATGGGCTGACATAAAGAGACGTCATGTTGAGTACAAAGAAGGCTATCAGGTCATGATCAAGCTCCTACGCCAACAGCTCAAAACTTTTAGGCCAGTACCTAAATGGTTAGTGAGGTGTTACAAAAGGCCTTAACGAGATGTACGACGTGTGGGCAACATCTCGTACCAACTCCAACTTCTGTCAAGACTTAAAATTCATCCAGTCTTCCGCGTGAATCTGCTCAAGCCATACCATGGGGATGCAGAAGACACAAGCCATGGTAGGTGAAGACGTGCCCTAACAGTTGTTGTCACCTCCTCCGCCAAGGATGTAAAGTACATCACTGCCAATTGAGTAATCTAAAGACGGGTGATGCCAATTAAGTAATCTGAAGACGGGGTGCACGGGCTTACAACGAGTACTTGGTGAAAAGTATAGAAGCCTCTTAGAGAGTGAAGCCACATAGGAATGTGAAGAAGACCGATGGTAATTCACGGAGCACATCAAATGGTTCAAGCATGAAAATGTGGCATAGGTGGGGGAGAATGTTGTAAGCCACTCAAATATTTCCCCAAAATAGGCTAAATTAGCGACACTATCTGTTCTTAGAAGTGAGCAAAGGTGCATTAAGCAATGGCTCGCTCCAGCCTCCAAGTCCAAAAGCACAAATCCAAGCCTAAGTGTGTTAGCTTAGCCCAATTTCAAAATGTTCCAACACACTCTAGCACTTCTACATATCTAGAATCTTACACACTCATTTACACTTGTAAAATATTTATATATTTAGGCAACTTGCGCTGAACTCTTTAGTCCCAGGCAACCAACTCTATAATAATCCTTGGCACTTGCCATTTTGGCATCCAAGTCTCAAGCAACTCAAGCACTCTTGTAAAAAGCTCTTTTTTATTTTTCTCTTCTAAGAAATAAAATTATCTTTGGCCTCATTACTCTCTTTTTTGTATAGCATTCTTGCAAGCATTCTTTTCTCGGCTAGCCTAAGAAGTTCTCTAGGCTTACTTAGCAACTTTTACGCTAAAAGTTATCTAAGTGCCACACTGGTTGTTGTGTAAAATACTCATCTCATGACATTATGTTTCCCTTTTACAGTGCACAAATCTTTTAAAAATTTAGCATAAGATGGTACATGTTTAATGACATCTAGCAACGCAATGTTAACCTTCATCGGTTTGAAAACTTTATAAATCTCAAGATTTTGGTTTGATTTCTTTGGCTTCATTAGTGCTTGAGAAAATGGAGGTAAAGGAGAAGAGTTGGTTATCTCTTCATAGGTTAAAAGTTCATAAAACTCTTCGTTACTATCTGAAATTGATTCCGTACTAATTTCATGAGGATCAAAAATATGTTTTTTGACAACTTTACCACTATGAAAGGTTATAACCAATTAGACTTAGCTCATGTTTTGGTTTTATGTACTGCACATTTGAGGATGTTGTTGACTCTTAGGATTTTGTTCTGATTGAGAAGGAAACTTACCTTTATCCTTAACGGTAAGAGTTGATGATCATTTTAAAGATACTGTTTGCCAAATTGGTCAGATTTGCATGGTTTGGTTATTAATAGACTCTTGTTATTTTATGAATGAATGCAAGGTATCTTTAAGGTTTTTTTTTTCTGTAGTGAGACATAAGGTAGATAACTCTGGGAATTTTGAAAATTCTGACGTGAAGAAGGTGGTTGTGAAGGTTGTGTATAATTGTCATTTCTCTAGCTAAAATTTGGATGGTTTCTCCAAAATAGAGCTATAGGTTTGTGAGTATAGATTAGGATTTGGCCTTTTAAAATTGTTTATAAAATTCTCTTTTTCAAGCAAACTTTTTTTCAGAACCGGCAAATTCGAACAGTCCTACGTAGAATGGTCAATGTAACTACAAACACTACATAAAATATCATAAACAGATTGAACATGATCAATCTTGTTTGACTCTAATGCTTCAGTTGAAGGTCATGATCTTCCCTAAAGTTGTACATGCTTTCAATAGATAGAAATGATTGAGATTTACTTGATGACCCATAAGAATCAACTGTGTTCTAATGTTGTGCATTTTCTGCTATCTAGTTAAGGTAATCTAATGCAACTTCAGGACCTTTGTCTCTAAACTCACCCTTACGCATCATTTCAACATGTCTACTTTTAGATGATAGTCCTTCGTGGAAAAATGACACTAACCTTCATGTTTTAAAAGTTAAAACTATGGTGTGGATAAATGTTAAGTAACTCCTTGTACCTATCCTAACATTGTTAAAAGTCTCTCCTAGTTCTTAAATGATGATTTACCTTTTTAAAGAATTCATTTGGTGGGGTAGAAAAAACTTTTTTAAAAAATTATGTTTGTATTTCATCCCAGGTTATGATGGATCTTGACCTAAGGTTTTGTATTCATGTTTTATTTCCTTTAGTGAAAAAGGGAGAAAATTAAAGTCTTGATTATATTCATGCTACAATTTTGATTAGCACAAATGTTACACACTTCCTCAAATTTTCCCAAATGCAGATATGGCTTTTCAAACTTAAAAATCATACAAAATAGATAGAATCGAAATGATACCAGGTTTGAAATTAAAATGTGATGTATCAGGAGGAAAACTATGCATAATGGTGCTCCTGTTCTAGTAGGATGCATGAAATCTCTAAGTATCTTAGGTTGATTATGAAGATTTTGTATGCTTGGTTATCTCTTTTCTCTGAAAAGTTATCAGCTTCATTAATCTACCACTATTTGTACGAGACCAACATCTCATACAATGCTAATGTGTGTGTTAAGTTAAGAAGATCATGTAGAAACAAATGAGTAATACATGAAATACAAAATGAAATTGTACAAAATAAAAAAATAAAAATTAAATAAGCATGACATACATACATACATACATACATACATACATACATACATACATATATAAGAATTAAAAATAATAAGAATACATAAATGCAAAATAAAAATAAACTAAAAATAATAGGCAGTCACACCAGCCATATAAACAAATTAATTAAACATTCCAACATATTAACAAAATATTAACAATTTAGGTGATATCATAGAACCACCGGCTAAGAATAATAAAGCATGAAATAAAATAAAAATGAAATTAAGGAAAATTGAAATTACGAGAAAAATAAAAAAATGCTTACCTCTGAGGGATGGAACTCTTCTTTTTTTTTTCTTTAATAGCTTTTAAAAATTATTGGCCAATTAAATAATCAATCTAAATTTCAAGTCTTGATGGTAATTTTAAAAGTCCAAACTCCAAAGTCCATGCTCATTTAGTCCACAAAGTTCAAAAATCAAAGTTCATTTAGCCCTCAAGGTCTAAAAGTCCAAAAAATAAGCCATAATTCAACAATCCAAGTTCCAATCCGGCTCCAGGAATGTTTTACAAGAATTTCTAAGGCAAAATGAAGTTTTCTTACAAGCTTTATGATAATATAGTGATTTCAGGAGAAAAAAATGGTGCTAACTGAGATCTTATGAAAATAATAATAAAATGATAAAGATAGAAATGAATGACAAAATAAAGAAAAATAGACATTAAATTTAGAAAACTCCCTGACAGTGACGCCAAAAAAATACCAAGGTTACGGAATTCATTCTTGGTTTTGAAATTATGGTTATCATACTGTCTCATATTTATATTTTGCATTTTCTTGCCAATAATTATTATGCCATTTAATTTTTAATTAAACATTTGTATGGATAAATATGAGATCAAGTACCTAATGTGACATAGTTATGTAAGAGTATCAATTTGTCAAAATTTCATATAGATCCGAAGAGATCTAGATCTATAAATTAATATAACATAAAAGTAAACATATAACAAATAAAATAAACTTAAAACTGACTTGAGAAAGTAATTAATTCTATGATTTAAATCTTTAAGCTTTACCTTTCACCTCGGCTTAGAAAATTTAGCCACTCATGTTTAAAAAAAAAAAAAAAGTCATTTTAGTTGATAAACTTTGTGAAGTGCAATACAAAATTAACAACAAAAGGAAAGAAAAGAGATTTTCCCCTAACATTCATTCTAGATTTACACCCAAAATGCTCACGCCTAAAATCTACCACACAATTCTCTCTCCTTTTTTGCTTTTCCCTAAAATCTAGGACACCCTCAATTGCAAGAGCTCTTGCTTGAGTGATCAAGTGTTGGTATTTATATAATATTTTGGTGAGTTTAAATCACAACCTTACAATGTGATTCAGTAATGCAATCCAAGCGTCTTAAATTCCAATTATTGTGGATAGCTGGATTTAACAAAATCAATAACTAAAATTAAAGTCAAAGTCTAACCCTCCTTTTGCTCATTTGTCAAAGTAGCTAGAACTACCAAATTTGATATATTAAATCTTGTACAACATAGTGCATTTGAGCTCGAACACATGGCACAATCTCAACCATTCAGCAATAATGCCGGATTAAAGGGCTAACAAATCTCCAATGGCTTCTGAGTTTATGTATTCCAAATTTTACGGCTTTCTCTAGATCCAAGTATCATGATTGTGGAATTACCTACAAAACACCAAAAATTATGCTTAAAAATAAATAGAAATAAATAATTCATAAAATTTGTTAGAGATTCATAAATGTAATGAAATTGTTAGTGTTATCAATATTGTGGTAAAAAAAAAAAATTAACCTTCATTAAATGTATATTTTCTAGTGTTAATCAAAATTTACATGCAAAAAAAAAAATGCATGAAACATGCAACAACTAAAGTTAAATATGCAAAGGTGGACATTAAACATGAGTACAACATAAACGTATAATGAGGTACATGAAACAGATGACAGGCGATGTTAAACATGCGACAGGAACATCAAACATGAAACAGGCAAGAAAAGAAACATTTGAGGGTATTTAGAATAATAAAGTTGAAATAAGTAATAATATATATGAAAATTTTGTTGTTAAATATGAGACATCACATATAAAATAAGAAATAAACTTATATATTTTATTATATAATTTTTTTACTCTTCATTTTTATAAGAATGTATTTTCCTTCATTTTATACTTATTTGTCTTTTTTATATTAATATCATTTTTTGACAATTTATAATTTAAAATTAAAAAAGGCAATCAGTTAACAAATCGATTACACCAAGTCTTTGGCTACCAATAACTCCACTCAACTAAATAAGAAGTTGGTGATCTTATATCCACTTGTCAAGTTTTGTAAGCCCACCATAATCCCAATAATAATTACAAAAATATAAAAAATCTTTTAAAAATAAATACCTCAAGTATAATATATAAGAGCCCATATTTTTCTAGTAATTTAATTATTTTTTATTATTAGAGTAAAATAATTAGATAAAACATATTTTAAAATAATCGTAATGGTAAAAAATGCCTAAAGAAAAAATTATAATAATAATTGAATTAATTAATTATAAAAAAATTTCGTTGACTTGTACATATAAAAAATAAAAATTTAATATAATTATTTTTTCAAAATGGCCAAACCCGAAAACCGACTGGGTCGTCTCGGATATAAATTTTCGGTCCCACCATCCTTCGTCCCCCTCTATTTATTGCTTCTAGAATGTAGATGCATATATGTTGTTATATTGGGAAATTTTCACCTGTCCTCTATTGTTCTGTAAAAGGTTGGAAATTGGAAATGGAAGAGACAGAGACCGGAGAGAATCTACAGAGAAGGAAGAAGAAAATTAAGAAGAAGAAGAAGAAAGTTGAAGAAGGAGGATTTGCAACAGTATCGGATTCGGAGGGTTTGGAAATCCGTAAGAAGAAGAAGAGAAAACATTGCTGTGTCTCTGCTGAAGAAATACAAGTCCGACGCTCTCCGTATTTTCAGAAGAAACCCGAAGAAAAGCAGCAGCCGAAGAAGAAGAACAAGAAAGAACCCTTAATTTCTGTGGCGCCAGAGGTGGGTAGGAGCAATGAAATTCTGCTGGATAAAGACAAGGAAAAGGAGCCCTTATTAATTTCTGCGAAACCAGAGGAAGAGGAAGATCAAAAGAAGAAGCCCAGATCCCAATTGTTTGTAAAGATTGAAGAAGCGCTTTCCAGATACGCCTACAAGCATAATTGTCAGACTCTTAGGAGAAAGATTGGTTTCTGTCCCTTGAAAAAGCAACCACTATGGTACAATGCTGAAAAAAAGGCTTCCCCATACTTTCAGAAACGAAATACAGAAAATGATGAAAGAAAGAATCATGATATGACTACTAATAATACAATGGCGCGGCCGCATCATGTACAAGTTCCAAAGGTTAAGGTTTCTCCTTACTTTCAGAGGCAAAAAGCAGGAAACGTCGAAAGAAAGAATCATGATACTAGTACAATGGCACAAGTTCGAAAGGTGTCCCCTTACTTTCAAAATCAAAACTCAACAACAGCAGCAGCAGCCACTGTGCAAGTACATAATCAACAAGAAGAAGAAGAAGAAGAGAAAGATATTGCAGTGAAGAAGAAAAGGAGTAGAAGTGTTACTCTAACTGCGGCCCAGAAGCGAGATGAGGCTTATGAAAGAAAGCGTCCAGATAACACTTGGAATCCTCCGCGCTCCCCAATAGTGCTTCTCCAACACGAACATGTTCATGACCCTTGGAGGGTTATAGTTATTTGTATGCTTCTCAACAGAACTACTGGTTTGCAGGTACGACACCTCATTGATATGCATTCATGTGAACATACTATATGATATTACCAATGAACTGATTGATATGGTAACCCAGCTTAATTAAATAGGAGGGCTTCAGTTGTAATTGATTTTTGATGTATTTGAGATGAGATAATAAGTCTTGGCTTCCCATTGTAAAAGCTAGTACAGGGATTAAATATTTAATTAATTATGGCTCAGAAGTTAGATTTAAGCTATAAAAATGGACTATTTGACTGTTTCTGACAGAGCAAGTGGTTATCTAATACTCTGATTCAATCATCAATAATAAAGGAGCACCAGCCATTTTCACATTATATCTTCAATTCTGAGATTATTTTTTATCTCATTCTTGAATTTTGGCTTTATGATTTCTTAATGTTCGGCATTTTGTGTCTTCTTTTCTTTGAACTATATTTACTTGGGAAGGTCCATATGGTTTCATGTGTTTAACATAATTTAGTCATTGTGAAAGGTTCTTAAGTATGGTATCCATGAACTTAGCAGTGTTTCAATGAATTTTGGATCAAATTTTTGAATTGCTTCACTTTCTGGAGAAGTGATTGAATAATTTTTATGATATGTTTTGTACTCATCTTCTCATGAGGCACTTTTGATATTTTCTGTTGTAGCAGTAACCATTAGTGTTGAGTAAAATTTTCTGGTTAGTAGTGAATTTGCTGCATAATGTTATTTGTTTTGAGTCCTCTGGTACATTTTCCTCTCGTTTCTTTGAACTATAAATTGCAAGATGTAGTCAAGTTGCAGGTTTTTATTTCTTATCTTTGTCAGTTTTTTCATGCCCTCAAGTACAAGGTCACAACTCGGTAGTGGTACTAAGCTACTCTAGACCTAGATTGCGTGGCTGCAGTTATTGAATTCTCTGGTTATTAGTTTTGAGTTGCTGTTAATTCTTTACATTTCATGTCTTCTAGATCATTTGCATCTGATTTGCTTAAAATATATCTGGAAAAGGTGAAGTTAATGTGTCACTTTGTACTCTTGTTAGTCAATATTTCAATGTCTTCTAGTACATTATCACAAATTTAAAGAGTGGTGCATACAACTCTATATTAGATTGCATAGTTGTACTTCATTGTTACTGGTTGCATGATTTATTGGTTTATTACCCTGGAGAGTGCCACTTAATGTGTTTAGTACATAATATGTCATATAATGTCAAGAGTCCTAAATAGCCAGTGTCACCCAATCCCTGTTATGAAGTGATTCCTTATTCTATCTTCATAATGTTTAAGTATGTTATTCCTTGAATCAAATTATGAGCTTTTCTATTTTGAGCATTGATTGGCTTTATGGTTTGGTCAATTTATTCATATTGCAATTTTTTTTTTTGGGGGCACAACAGCTTCACATTCCAGTGATTAGAAGGCAGGAGTCATTGTATAATGGAACCCACCTCATAGTGAATAGATAAAGGACACCCATTTTTGTCTTTAGGTTTGTTGGTCGTTTGATAGTTTATTCAAGAGTTTATTGCTTTCCAAAACTGACCTGATTTGTTTGTTACTCCTCAGTTGCCTTAGAGGATTATTTTTATTTCAAATGTCAAGGAACACGTATTGTTCCCATGCCACATGACTGGTAGATGATATTTACACGAATTAATTGAAAATTTTTTCAAATATTACCGTCAGTTTTATTTTACAGCTATTCATTTTCAGAACATTGATTTTAAAGAATGATACCAGAGACATTCTTGGATATGTAAAATGCCAATCAATTTCAAAACCATGATCTAGGAAACAATAAACAGATGCACCCTTATGTCTGTACTTACCAGAGACGTTTTTTTGGATATGTAAAATGCCAATCAATTTTGAAACCATGATTTTGGAAACAATAAACAGTGCACGATTATGTTTGTACTTACTGAGTTTTACATAAAACTCACTTACTGAGCAGCTGAATGAACACTTTTCTGGATACCCTTTTTTCTGCAAAAAGGCTCATGGAAGAATAAGGGTCTTCTTTTATGTATTTGTTTATTTCCTTTTCCTTCTTGGTTTTTCCCAATCAACTGGTCATGATTGATTTGTGGTTTGAGCAAAAGCATAAAACTTCCTATTCCTTGTAAATATGCTGTGGATGAGGTGGCTCTGTTAAGAGACAAGGGAGTGTGATCACTCTCCATCATCAACTGTTTAGGCATGCTGTCGTGCTACTTCTTATAATGTTATTTTTTGTATGGAATGCGAGTTAAAATGTATGGGGACTGCATATATTGTTGGACGGGTCCATTGATGATACATAGGTTCTCAGACATACAAATTTTAGGCTTTCTAGAAAACCGTTGCTGCAAGTAAAGTTATTTTTACTTTTCCTGTTTAGTTTTGGTGTTTCAAATAATTATATGCTACTTTATGAAACCAAAAGGAGGAGTTTTTTTATGGCACAAATATATTCAATATGCCTAAAGAAGATTGCCATCTTATTGAAGGCGGGAAGAGTCATATCTGACCTCTTCACACTGTGCCCTGATGCGAAGACTGCTACTGAGGTTGATGCAGAGGAGATAGAAAAGATTATAAGCTCTCTAGGTTTACAAAAGAAAAGGGCACCGATGATAAAACGCTTCTCACGGGAGTATTTGGGGGAGAGATGGACACATGTAACTCAACTTCATGGCGTTGGGAAGTAAGTTGACTTTTTTTTTTTTTTTGTCTGTCAACATTTATAGATCCTATGATTATATTCCACTAACAAAAGTTGACACTCATGGGAACTGATGATTTTCTTTTAACTTTAAATTTGGCCAGATATGCAGCTGATGCATACGCAATATTTTGTACGGGGAAGTGGGATCGGGTGAGGCCTGCTGATCACATGCTTAATTACTATTGGGAATTTCTTGTTAGTACTAGAGGGCACTTGTGATGGTGGTTTCTTTTTGTGAATTTTGATTAACTTAAGGGAAACGGATAATAGAAGAAAAACAGTCTCTTTGGGCGGGATGTTTCCTTTAGAAATTGATTATAAGTTGGTTGGATGTTGGATTACAAGTTTTAAGCTATAATGATTGATGTAAGTACAAAGCAGGCTAGCTAGATTTCTTCGATCATTTTGAGCTGTTCAAGTGAAAAACTCCAAAAGCTTATTATGAGAAATAGAGATTTTGTTATCAACTGTTTAGTGCTAGTTTAACAACATCCCTAATTATTGTTATTTACTATCATGCATTTCCTAATACGGATACAAAAGGCCTTTTCTCTGAAATGAGATGCAAGCTCATGGAAGTGTCGTATTATAATCAAGGCAGCTTTTTCTCATTTTATTTAAAACGAAGCCAATTTTTTTCACTAAATTTAAAAGATTAAGGAAGACTAAGAGAAGAAAACACTAAGAGCAGATCCTATTTCGCATCACTCTGATGGAAGTATCCTTGATTTCTCAAGTTGAGCTACAATTTCAAGATTTTATTCAGTCCGTTTCTTCTCCAAATCAGCCTCGTGTGATTTTCACTCAATTCAATCAACTCTTCAATCTTATCGTCATTCAACCCTTGCAAGTAATTGTTTCGAAATTGCAACATTTCTTCCACACACAGATAGCTTCTTCCTGTTTTGGTTCTTGATAGCTCACTAGTAGAAAAGGGCTCTTGGTCCTTGGTAGTATGGGTGATGAGAGGACTTGGAAGAGTTTGTATAATTAAATCAATGTGAACGCAAACCCATATGCTTATTTATCATCTTCTTAATTTCATTCATGGATGTCTGGTAAATAAGAAGAGAAGTATTTTTTTTTTATTACATGAGATATTGCTCAAGAATACAACTCATATTACATGAGATTACAACTGATATTTACAAATCAGGCTATTACTGTGATTAGTTTACATCAATTCTTATGAAAGACACTTAAATAGATTTTTACCTTCTCTAATATTTGAAGGACGTTTACTCCACTCACATTCCCTCTTCTCTAATATTCGAAGGACGTCTACTTTATTTACATTTTGAAAAGAATAAGACTGTCTTCTCTCAAATTGAGAAAGAAAATTTAAACTCCCACAATGGGTTCGAACTCATGATCTCACAATTATGAGGTCATGAGTTTGAACCACTAAGCTAAAGGCCAGTGGCTTAAGAAGCCGTCATTTTGGATTACCCAAGTCCAATTTATTTGATGTTGACATAATTACACTTTTACCAAACCAATAATTCATTAGCCATAATAAATAGAACGAAAAATATAAGGTTGCTGAAAAAATAATCTTGGCCAAAATTCCAAATTTTTTTTCATCAAATTCTAACTAGAATAGACAACAACTAATAATCTAACAAGTATTCTTGATTTCAAGCTCACTTGCTACTTTTGATCATTACATTTAACATAATTTGGGATTGAAATTTAACCAATTCTGCCCTCTTGACGCTGAGTTTCAATTCTAAAATCTGAATCTCATCCCACATTCTCTTAAACTCAATCCTCTCTGCTTCTCCTAATTTCTCCAACACTTGCTCAATCCTATGTTCTCTCATTAACGCACTAAATCTTTCATCCAAATCAACCATTGTGGTCTCACATTTAACTCCTCTACACAGCAAAGATATGTCAATAATTGGCTCAGTCGCAGGCTCTGCAGTTGTTGCAGTAGGACAATTATCAATATCCTCACCCCATATCCTTTTAGACAACTCAAAAAGTTTATTTTCATGGGCAGTAGATGATGCACCCTTATTGCCTTCGGTCAGCTGTTTCTTCAACTTCTTCTGTTCATGGAGGATTTCAAGCTCATAATCTGGATCACCTTTTGCGTCATCTTCATCGAAGGATTCTTCAACTTGTAACTCTTCATTCATCGAATGGTTTTCTTGATCATCTGAACGGATCGTCTTTCTTCTTTTAGGAGCCATGTATGGATCGTCTTTGTTCTTTTAGAAAATATAAATGCAAGATGATTAGCTATATAGCTATTCTTTTTTGCTTTATTCAAATGATAAAATTAAATTCAAAATTTCAAATTTTCTTCTCATCTCCACTCACGAGGTTGGTTTATATATGATGGCTTAATAATTTAATTAATTTTCTTCTTAGAATTGATGTCTTCCATAAATGTTATCCTCTGCAAAATTTTAATTAATTACTCACCATTTCTATTAGCAGTCAATTATCACCATATGTGTATATTGGAAATGAATATTTTCAGTACCCTAAATTATATATTGTTGGGCAACGTGAAGGATTTACCACCGTATTTTGGAAAACAACTTTTTCTTTAATTTTTTATCAAATAGTGTGCAAATAAATTAGACTGCTAGGCATTAATTCGTAATTAAATAAGTTGACTGCATGTGTCTCTTCAAAAGAACGGTTTTGAATTTTAGATACAACCATAATTTTCCAGCATTAGTTGAATGACCATTGACTAATTAATCACTATATGCTTTCCCAGAGTGCTTGACTAGTTAAAATTATGGAAAATTATATAATAATTATTCAATTACTAATAAATATGTGACAGTGCAAACATATCTATATCTATATATATATATATATATTTATATGAAAATTATCATTCATATATCCAAAGATTGTACATTTATCAAAATTATTATAAAATTTTGAGGGTGTATCAACCGTCCACCCTTAAATAACAAAATATTTTTCCCAACCACCATTTTGTCGACGGCCGTTTACAACTTAACAGAATTGAAACAAAATGACGATATTGCCCTTAAGCATGAAATTAATGTTAAAAAGATAAGATTGCCCCAAAAATGAAACAAAGCCAAATGTAGCCGTTGAACTCACCAACGGTATCATTTTTGGCTATATAATGAGCCAAAAACTGTTGCACAGACCTCATTGAAAGAAAGCAAAAATTAGCTACTCCTCAACAACAACAAATCAGCACACACCTCATTGAAAGAAACCAAAAAATTTCTACTCCTTAACAATAATAAATCAGCAGCACATTTACTTAAAAATGGCCTCCAGTGAAGCATCAAGTTTTGGTGTCAGTGGATTTAAAAGATATAAAAAAATGAAATTTCATCCAAAATATTGCAAGTGTGGCGTGCAAGCAATGGTCGTGGTGTCAACTACATTGCAAAATCTTAATGCATTGTTTTAGTCATGTAGGTGGAAGCATTACGGAGTGAAGCATTGTGATTTTTAGGAATGGTTCACTATGGAATCTCTCATATATCAGACTACTAATTATGAGATGCCATACGAGCAAAACCTGAAGCTAAATGATGATGTGGTGAAAATTAAAAAAGAGGCTGAAACTCATTGAAGGAAGGCTTAAATATATCTTAATTCTGCTGGTGTGTGTATTTGTAATTGTCTTTATGAGAAAGTAATATAGCTTGTAATGAAGTTTCAACAGTAATGATTTAGCTCATGTAATGTTCCTAACAAAATATATCCTTAACAATAATGGTTGTCAATAATCAATCGAAATAGTGATAGTGTAATCAATTAACATCCAAACCACGCAAATAACATATCTTCTTTAAATTACTGTTCAATAAAAATCCAAAACATGGTTTAGCTCATGCAAGAGTATAATTAAGTTTAGGAAACTGAAACTGACAAAATGAAAAAGTGAAATGATGACATGTTTCCCAACAAATTGAGTATCAAATTCATTTCAAAGCACCTGTTACAATCGACAGCTGTGATGGATTCTGGAATTGGTTAGCTTGGGATGTGTTGACATCCGTTTTCCTTCCTAAATTACAAAAGAAAAAATTAATCAAACTCTTATTTAGGCATTATGAATTGTGAATTATATATATATATATATATATATATATATATATAAGTTAATATAATCAACATCTTTTTATATAGTTGTTCAACATCTTTTTCTAGTTGTTCCAGCAACTGCAGTCACTACAAGAAAACTGGCAATAGATGACAGCAAATACCTATCATAAAGGGGGGTGGATGACAGTGAAATTATCTATCATCTATGTACCTGTCACTCTTTTATGATAGAAAAAAAGTATGTCATTAATTTATGATACTGTTTAAATGTCATATGTCAGTCATGGAAAAAATGAATAAATTATTTAAATTTGTGGCGAGAAATGTGAATTTTTTTAAATTTTAAAATTTTGGCAGGAAAATTAATTTTTGCATGTGAATTATCGTCTGGATAATTTTGGCGGGTAAAATATTACGTTTGTGACGGAATTTGTGATTGATATTTTATGTCATTAATTTATTTTATGACTAATTTTTTCTGTCACATATTCTAAATTTATGCTCAACGTAATTATGAATTATTTCATTTAAATTTACGCATTCCTATATATGAAAATTAGACATAAATTCATATGAACCAAAAATTAAATTATAAATTATATTAAGTCGAAAAAAATTATATTAATAATGCCATCGAAAAAAAATTTTATCCAACAATTATATCAAACAATATCAATTCACCACACAAAATCCAGCAACTAAGAACAAATGTATCAAATTTTACAAGCTAAGAAGGCATCAAGTGACTGTAGTGCTGAACTTAACCGATAAGTTTAGTAAACTTCCAGTACATGAACTGCCATTTTCAACAAATACCTAGCCAAACTCTCAAGTCCAGCAGCTTCAATTCTGTCAACCTGCATGTGCAACATCAAATGAATATAGCTAGCATTATTGTTATAAAGAATTAGTTAACTACTACAGTAAAACTCCTAAGTTATAGATGCAACAAAATCATGACAAATTCAAACTCAATCTGCATGTGTAATAGTAGTGAATATAGCCAACACTATCATTATAAAAAGTTATCTATAAAGTGCAAGTCCAAATTTCTGATGCAACTTAAATTAATTCCTCGCGGTAATAAAATATAGAACCAAAAGGGTACATATAAAAGGCAGTTAACTTTCCTACAAGTATGAAAATAAAGAGGAAGCTTTGCTTTGAATAGATAGTATACAAATTTACTGCCAAATGCGCATACATACCACATATTCACAGGATATATCAAATTTTGATCTAGGTCCAAGTTCGTTAATTGTGGTAACAGCTTGTCCTGCACAAATTAACTATATATCTAGAAACAAAAACTTAAATATGATTAAGGCTTAGGCACATGTGAATATAACAAATTAAGTTTCAGATTTATACTAACCATTTTTTTTGGGTTGCGCTAATGATTTCAGAACAATGACTGTCCCACTCTAAACGAACTTCATCTATCTCAGTCTAAAAACAATGTCATAGCTTTATATGATAAACTACAATAGTTACATATTTAAAATATAGTAAAGAAAGCGAGAATATGAGGATTATGAAATGAAGAGGAGTGCATACGATTTAATCAACTGTTCTAAATCAAGATCAAGAGCATGTACCCCTTAGGATCCAAATGGAACACTTCTTTTTTCACCACCATCAAACACAACTAAAACCCAATGGAAGCTAAAATAGAAAAAGCCAAAGAAACAAAACAACAACTTTGAAAAGCTAAAATAAATAAATAAATAATGAAAAGAACACTTTATTACAGTTTGAAATATCTAGACTGGGATTGCATAGCATAAATAATAATTGTCCTTTACAGGCATTTTTTAAGCACTTGCACACACCTTCTGCTCTGCTGGGACAGGAAATGTCTGGTATTTGTCCAGGATGGGATGACACAAAACCTGGACAAAAAAGAAACAATAATGGATTAACAACACAAATATAATTGGAAAAAGAGATAACTAAATTACAACTGATATATAATGAACAAAATTACAACTCTAGTTCTCAATGAAGCGTCACAGAGAAAATTGCAGGCATCAGCAAGCCATGAAGCCTAGTCTTAACTTCAATTCTTCTTTGTTGTGGCAAACTTGATAATATTGATGAAATTCGGCTAATTGAAATATGACAAAAAAGTCAGCCAACCAAGTCAAAAGACAATAACTTCTTTTTTTGCCTCTGGTAGCAAAAATAAAACACACCTTTAGAGAAGCTCCACCACCTAAAAATCCATCAATATCTGGTTGTCCTACCAATTCTTTGCAATTTGCTTGATTTACAGAACTTATTTAGTAGAGGGAAAAAGAAAAGTGAATCTGTTAGTACCTATAAACCAGGAATACAAAAACAAGCTTGGTTCATAGCATTATTATTCATTACTCCTCTAATTAATTGAGTTAATAAAATATCAGTGGCAAAGAATTCTGTTCTTGGATTCATTTTTAACAGTTTGCATTGTGTATTATATCTTTAAGCAACTTCCGTTTTCCTAAATATTTGGAATTGTTTAAGAACCAATCTAAGTAAAATTATTATTGTAGAAGGAAAAATATTAAGCACATAACAAAGCGAAAGAATGCTTCTCCCATAAGCATATACATAGAATAAATCTCCTTGATATCGAATAGAAAAGGCCAAAGTAAGTTCAGTAAACAGGTTGAAGTAATAATATTGTATGTTTAGTTGTAAGGTGCTATTTACTACTTTGTCTAAACAAGAAAAAGTCTAAGAAGACCAACCATTAGCTTCATTGACCCACAACACATATAAATGTTCAGAGAGAGATTTGGCTGAGAAAAAAGAATCAAAGAGAAAGTAATATATATGTGAGCATTGGAAGAATAAGCATAATGGTCCGTAAACCACAGCCACTTCTAATATTATACACAAAGCCTAACAAACAAACAATACAGTCGCTTCAAAAAAACTCCATGGAAACTACTCCCACTACCACCAACCATGAACCAGAAGACAAAGACAAAAATTGAAAATAAAGAAAAAGTTGCAATCAAATGAGTCTATAAAATATCATTAAAGAAAACGATCTTTGCAACTTTTTATCACTTGTTTTTTACTCCAGTACTTGAATAGTGCTAACCAAAAAAAGAAAAGAAAAAGAAAACGCATTATTGAAGCTACAATGGGCCAGTAATATATAAAATGATGAGAGTACACATGTGGGTGTTTCATTTTAATTTGCAGATATGCTAAAGACATAAATTGGATCATCTTCTTCTTAAGAAAGCTTTATTTTAATAGCACCAAATATACCATATTTCAACTACAAATACTAGAGCAATTTTCTTTTTTTAATTTTTTAATTTAAGTATTTCTCATGCAGTGTGTTCTTCTAAAGTGTACTGATTAAAATGAAAAAGAAAAGAAAACTCATTCAACCTAGAAACTGGGAATTTAAAGTTGAAAAAAGGGAAAAACTACCAAATCTTGAAAGAACTATACAATTTTTAACTAAAAGCACACAAAAACAAGAAACATATACATAGAAAAAAAAATACTTAGATCGATGGAAACTCAACTTGCTCTATATCAAGTTGGCACTAAAATAAAACTAAAACAGAGCCAAGAAACTAAACTAACTTCTCTTTTCAAAATACCACCAATGCACTTACAGAACCAAGCAAACATAAATTAAAAATAAAAATAAAAAACCCAGAGAGCCGGAACTGGAAATGTGAGCTTCTCACATTTTTCATTTCCAAGTAGCTCTAAAATGAAAAGACCAAAAAGAGCTGCCATCTTCATCGTTACCATCAAAAAGTATAAGCAAAACCCAGAACCCAGATACTGACAACATCTTTGAAAAAGTGAAAAAAAGACAACAGGAGAACAGTTAAACGTTGAACATTGTTTGATGGATCATAAAGTACTTCACGTGAAGACATAAAGCTGAACTTACTTCTTGAGCCTGAGCAAGGTTTGTAACCTTCCCAATACTAATGGCCCAAACTGGCTCATAAGCCAAAAAAACATTGTCCCAGTGGGATTTTTTTTTCTACAAGATAACAAATAATTAATAATTCATGCAATGTAGAATATAATATTACAAAATATACAATCTTTCGCTAACCATAGATAATCATCCTATAAGAAAAGCAAATTACAAAACCTTGTGTACCTAAGATAAGAAAAGAAACAATAATGGATGGATGTAGATATATATATAAAGCCCTCTCAGCTCCAGTAGTCTTTTACTTTGCTGCTTCTCTTAGAAAGGACCCTAAAGCAAACAAATAAACTAACATACACATACAAAAAAAAAAAAGAGACTAACTTCAAATGCATAGAGATTGATTGCAGAAGGTAAATAAACGAATAAACACACACAAAAGAAACAAACTAACACATCCTCTCAGTTCCAGTCTTCCTTTAATTATTTATCCTTTGTATTTCATATTTGCTTGCACTGTATGCTTGTCCACATAACGTCCCAATAGCACTTCCCAAATCAGTGAAGTTATACCACTTAACCAAAATTAACAATATAACATCTTCTCCAAATTCAAACAATGGGCTACATGGCAAAGAAAATCAAACAATTTTTTAATTGTGATGACTAATTACTAACCGAAAATGGCAATAAAATGAAAATCAAAGCTCACGAGGAAGACCTAATCAATATCTAGGGTAGATCGAATCAAGCTCTTCCCACAAAAAAACAAATTTCCCATCTAAAGCATGCGTGTTAGAATCAAATACATAAACTAAGCATTTACCTTAAAGATGCTTCGTTGAAATGACCAAAATCTTCAATAGCGAGATACAAGATACAATAGCGACGAATCTTGGTTTCTAGGATTTAGCTCACAGTTGAAACAATGGCTTCAATGTTGATTTGAACGCTGGGAGCTTGAACAAGGGTGGGGATCGGTCCGCCATCTAGAGTTTAGGTAGTGTATGTGGTGGCTGATTGATTGAGAGTGACTGAGTATTTAGGCTAGGGTTGAGTGTTGTCTACAAGTGAGAGTGACGATGTCAATAAGTATAGAGTATTGAGAGACTTAGAAAACTTTTGTTTTGGTTTACACACTTTCGTAAACGCAACGTTTTGTTTTATTTTTTTAAAAGTCATTTCAATAATCTAAACAATGCATTTTAGATTATTAAAAAATAAAATATTACTTTTAAATCTGGTCAAACACGATCAATATTAAAATTCTATCACAATGTTTGTGATGAATTTATTTCTATCATATGCATATCATAAACTATTGATAGATAAATATTTTATCACAAGTACATCATTAATAGTTTGATAGACTAAAATTCTATCACGTCTCTATCATAGTTACATGATAAAATGGTTTTTGTCATAAAGTAACAGTCATCTATTGCCAGTTTTCTTGTAGTGAGTAGTACTTTTATTTTTTCTTTTCTTTGATCCAACATTGGAGCCCTCCCCTGGACCACTTGCTTGTACTCTCTGCTGAGATGGCTGGCTTGAAAGACTTGCTGGCTCGCTTGAAAAACTTACTGTTTGGCCTGAAGCATTTACAGCTGAGAACTGTAAAAAATATAACCAGTAAAGTTAAGCATTTGCATACTGCCGATTTGCATGTACCCTTTGGTGATACTACTAATTTGCACATATCCTTAGATGCAGAAATACTATCAGTATTAGTTATCAACATGCTTAGTTAGCGTGACCTCTAGAAAAACCAGTTATAAGGTAATGACTATTATGTTAAATAAAAATGAAACAGTTTAAACAACGTTAACATCCAACATAATTGATGGACTAAATGCATAATTGAGAATTAGTACTCCCTACTTGAGTTGCCCGTGTAATAGAAGGCCTCAATAGACAAGATCTTACATTGTGGTTGGAGCCACCACAAACTGAACAATTGATAAAGAATCTCCTGCTGCGTTTTTTAGGTTCAATTGCTGCTCTCTTCCTACATTTCTTTGGCCTCCCAATCTTTTTTTGCACAATTGGGGGATCAATTAGTGAACCCTTTCCTAACCATCACCTTATGCAGCACTTCTCTAAAATGACCCACATCCCTGAACACATCACCCACCCTGAGCCTATGTACTCCATCAACATCTAACTTATACTCATGCTTTTCTAAATAATTTCTAAACTGCACACTACCTAAATTCATGTCCTTATTTGAAGAATTAACAACCATTTGGACCTCCTTCGTATCATCATTCAGTAAAAAATCAGCATCGCTATCACTGTCATGTTGGTTCCCTCACTACCATCACTATCATCACTATCATCATTGTCCTCTACAGGTGCGGTGTCATTAATTGACACAGTAGGTGGTGGTTGCTCACCATCACCCTCTTCGGCATCATCATCATCATCACTGCTAATCTCTTTGTCTGACCATTCTGATAACAAATCATCTTCAACAGGCACAGTAGGTTCCTCACCATCACCCTCATCATCATCACTGTGTAATCTCTTGCCTAACCAATTTGGTAATAATTCATCTTCATCTTCAGCTGGATGCCTAACTGTTGAAGTACTTTTATGCTCTGCTCCATTAAACTGATCATTCAACGTATTTATAACTTCTGAAGGCAAATGTATTCCTAAGTTAATTATCAACGATTGTAATAATGGAGCATCTGCATATTGAGGGTATAACACTGGCACCACTTCAACTTCAAATGTGGTTAAACCAATTGAGTTATGTATCCCGAATAAGCATTTTAACCCAAAATCGGTATCCAACACAACCTTGACTTTGTTATCTGGATTCATAACAGTTAACAAGATTTTTCCAGCTTTGTTTAACCCATTTACTCATGTTATCTTTAATGCTTCAGCCTTTATTTTATCAATAGAACAACTTTCAGCGTAAATCAAACCTACACAATGTTTTTCTTCTTTGAAATGAATCACTAACTCCATTGGAGACATATGTTGTCATATCAAATACAACAAAGCATAACCTAATTAAATCCAAACTCAAGCTTTTTTTTTTTAAAAAAAAAAGAAATTAACAAGATTCTACAGCAAAAAAAACTTCAATTAACATACAAAACTTTCCTTACCATTTTGTTAGTTTCCACAGTCTAGGGTTTCTAATATTAATTAAATTTACACAAATTCTAATAATTTCTTACAAGTTCTTATATCTATTGATTAAATAATAGAACAACTTACGCTTTGATTCAAACTCCAATTCAAGCTCCACAGGTGTTGGCTACACTTGTTTGATGGCTAGATATTAAACGTATTTGGTGAAAAGAGAACAAAAATAGGTAGGAATGGCTGGTATGAGTGCAAGCTATCTCTCGATGAAGGAATAGATTTGATGCGTGGCTATAATGAAGCTTTTTGATGTGGTGAAACATTGTTGTTCTTTTTTCCCCCCCGAAAACGATGCATTTTGCATTGATGAAACGACGTGCAATCCAGTGAAATGACGCGTCATCCAATGAATCATTCGGTGCCTAGTAAATGGCTGACATGTCATATTTTTCCATAGCTTTTTCTATCTTAAAAGACCATATTACCCTTATGACGTCAGCACTTGTAAACGGCAGTTGACAGAATGGTGGTTGGGAAAAATATTTTGTCATCTAAGGGTGGACGGCTGATACACCCTCAAAGTTTTATAGTAATTTAATTTTGATAAAGGTGCAATCTTAGGGTGCATGAATGATAATTTCCTATATATAAATATAGACCTCATCACCAGCCTAGCTAGCTCCTTTTTTGATATCTTTGAAACTATCATCTCCATTAAATATAATGTCTATTGCTAAACAACAAGATTGTGATTCTGCTTCTACTTCTGTGAAAGCTTTGAGTGATCTGCTTTTGATAGAAATAGCCAAATTTAATGGACGAAATATAGGGATCATCGAAGAGGATGCTATGAAAGAAATGATGAAATTATTGGACAAATAAAAAGACAATGAGTTTTTGAATTTGCTCTTGCACCTCAAAGACAAGTAAAATGTTTTCTCTCTCATGAAATTTAATTAATAATTATTACTATCTTTTGTTTTTATACCTCATAGATAGCTATTAGATGAAAAATATTGTAATTTACAAGTGATACGGATAAGACTATTGTCGTATAATCCATCAAATCTGCAAGTGTATGCGTATCTACGATAACCATTTTGATACCTTGAAATATATATATATATATATATATATATATATATATATATATATATATATATATATATATATATATATATATATATGTATGTATGTATGTATGTATGTATGTATGTATGTATGTATGTATGTATGTATGTATGTATGTATACAGACGTAAGACATTTGATCATTTGATGCAATTCCAATTTGAGTAAAGTAAATAGCAAAAGGAAAATTATCAATCGTATACTTTTAATTTTCTCCGTTATCAAATTTCTATAACACTTTTAGAGTATATCAGTCGTCCACCATGAGTTGACAAAATATATCTACCTTCTACAAAAATCATTAGTTGCCGTTTAAATATGATGACGTTAGAGGGGTAATCTGGTCTTTTCATATAATACAAATGATAATTTAAGGGTATACAAGTGATAATTTTCAAGGCTAAAATCGTCAACTCGTTACAGTTCTGTTAACTTTCAAACAATAGCTAACGGTTTAATGGTCGACAAATAGCTTTTGTTAATTTAGGGTGGACGATTAATACACCCTTAAAGTGTTACAGTATTTTTGATAAAAGTATAAATTTAAGGTATACGAATGACAATTTTCTATAGTAAAATTCCCACATATTAAAATTTTCCTAAATGTTAAAAATGTAATTTGATAGTTAAAATTCATACACTTTGTTAAATAGTAAATTATATTGTGATGGTGAAGCTGGCACGATAATGAGGAAGCAAAATAAGAATGTTTTTTATTATTTTACTTTATATAATAATTAATAATACCAAGAATTTTTTATTTTAGTTTCAAAATAAGGTTAAAGGTTCATTTAATCCCTATATTTTGAAGTTAGTGTCTATTTAATTCTTGTATTTTTTTTAAAATATCTCAAAATATTTCTGCCATTAAATTATTGACATCTTTGCTGTTACTTTTTATTCCTTTTGGTTTATTTGAAAAATATTATTCTCTTATGATAATGTTTCTTTTTTTTTGGACATTCATGAAAAAATTAAATTATCAATTTAACCCCAAAAAATAAAATAGAAACAAAAAGAATATATGTTAATTTTAGTGAAACACTCTATTGAGGAGTTAATATATTATTATTTTTAATTAACGTCCAAAAGAAATTGGTAATTTATTTTGTCTTGGACATAAACCACCTTCCACAAAAATTAATATATATTCTTTTTGTTTTTATTTTATTTTTTATAGTTAAATTTGTAATTTATTTTTTTCCTTTTATTAATATCTAAAAAAAGAAGCATTATTGTAAGAGAGTAACATTGTAAGAGCAAATCAAAAGGAACAAAAAACAACGAAAACAGTGTCAATTGTCTAATGACAGGCATGTTTTGAGGTACTTTTTTAAAAATATGGACTAAATGGGCACTAATATTAAAATTTAGGGATTAAATGAGTTTTACCCCTTAAAATAATTATTTAATTTGCAAAATTCATTTAATAATTATAAAGATCGAGAACTAGTTATTGCTTTCTTTATATCTTGATTCTTATCTCATATTTTCTTAACCATTTTCCTATTGTTCTTGGTAACAAAACACAAACATTAATTTCTTAGTGTTCAAAATTATCACAATTAGTAAGTGATATTAAGATGCCCTTATTGTATGTAAAAGTACACTAGTTAGGACTAGAGGGTTCATAAATGATCTTGTTTAATACACAGACTCCTTAGGCAATATATATATATATATATATATATATATATATATATGTGAGTGTGTGTGTGTGGTCTTTGTTACAGAACCTTGCAGTGCACTTATGCTTACTAATAAGGCTTTTACACATTTATCAAAAGTTTATGATAATAAATTGAAACAGCAAAGAGATAACAAATAATTCACAAGTATATAATAAGAGAAAAACACAAAACCTAAGGCCTGCAAAGATACAATGTCCTTAAAATTGATTCATTACCTTTAAAACAATTGTTGAATTATACTAGCATTTGTTTATTAGGACACAACAGATCCGAATAGTATTGGCAGCATAACTTTGCTATTCTATCGAATTTGAAAAAACTGTTTGAACTCTATCGGCCTGAAGCTTAAAACTAGAGAGTATCTTTTCATGGGCCGCTCGAACTTTCTAGTAGAGGAGGCTAAATTGGGGAGTTAAAGTGTGCTAAGCAATGGGCCACCCAAAATTTTAGCCCAAGCACCCAAGATTCTTAGTTTAAGGGTGCAAATCCAAGCCAAGGTGTGCTAGCTTAGCTAGATTCTAGAATTTTTCAATATACTTTAGCATTTCTCACCACTTGTACTTATCTAAAATTTTCTACAATCGTGTAAATTTAAAAATATCTAGATATTTTGGCAAAGTGCTCAAGTTACACAAAGTTCTCTAAAAAGGACAAGCCTCCCTTCTAAATCATGGTACTTGACATTATGCACACAACTCCACAAGTAACTTAAGTATACTTGTAAAGCTCTCTGGTACACACAACCTTTCAAGTAATATATTTTCTTTTTAGCCATATTGCTCTCTCTTCTTTTTAGGTTTTCATAATCATCTTTGCTTAGCTAGTATAAGAAGCTCAACAAGCTTACTTAATAATTTTTGTGCTAGAAGTTGTCTAAGTGCCATAGGGATTTGCTGCTTAAAATACTTATCTCATGGTAGGTGGCATCAGAGCTAAGGTTTGCACTCACCCAATCTAGCTTACGTTGAAGCCATGGCCAATCCTCTAATTCTTAGCATATCATAAGAGGGCGTTGTTAGTGTGGAGCCACCAGAGCCAACTAGTGACCGTGAGGAGGGTCGCTCATGGGCTAAGACCACGGAAAGTCCAAGGTCGCTTCCGTTGATGCCTTCTATCACAACCCACTTGTTCCCTCGCTGAATTATGCACACACCACAGCCTTGGGCGTCACACTTGGAACTTCGTATCGCCAAGCTCAAAACGTCAATATCCGCTGTATAGGAGACCCTTGAAAGTTTGGAAGAAATGAACAAAGGTTGATGGTATTAAAGGCGAGTATACTGAATTTACAATAACCATTAAAGCCCTCATCTAAGACCAAGCCAGCATTCTCTAAGGAAAGTTTTGAATACTTCATAATGAGTTGCTTAAACACCTTAGTTTCATGTAAAACGAGCTACAAGCGATCCATGTAAAGGTAGAGGGAGTCTACTCATATTGGCCTATGCACAAGCGCACACTCACATTTAACCTAACTTCCTTAAGCTCCAGTGATGCACACCGCATTGATGTGCGAAAGCCTAATACCTACGACGATACTCGGAATGCCACTGTCATGGACAAGTTCTTTTTGGGGCTAGGTCAATACTTCAATATCGTTGATGTGCGAGATAAGACATCAAAAATAGACATAATGCCTATATTTCTACAAGGCACTATACAACTATGGTGGCGTTGGAAACATGGCGAAGTGGGTAAAGCATCTGCACCATCAATACATGAATAGATTTCCAGTGTGAACTCTAAAAGAACCTTGCCCCAGGCAATGCTAAGAAGAAAATAAAAGCGCGCCTTCATCAGCACAAGAAAATGAGTAGTATTTGCGATTACATCAATGATTTCATTATCTTTATTATTGAGATTACCAACATTTCGGATTAAGACTTTCTCTTTTACTTCTAAGGTGGCCTCAAAGATTGGGCCAAGATGGAGCTCGATTGGTATAGTGTCCAATGATGCCATAGCCATTGCAAAATCACTCACCAATTACTTTATCAAAGCTAAAGACAAGAGACCTAACCAAGACAAAGTTAATGGAAAGGGTTGTAAGGACAAAGGCCATAATTAGAAAGATTGGCGGCAGAAAAAGCATCCAAGTACAAGATCAGAGAAAGTAAGATGGATGGGAAGAAAGAGCTATCGAAACCTCAAACATTATGCTTTATATGCAATAGTCCACATGGGGTACATGATTGCCAAGAAAATAGGTCATTTAACACCCTTACCACGTGGCTCAGAGGTAACTCTACATTGTCAATGGAGGAACCTCGACCTAGCAATGGTTCACTGCAAAGCCTCAGCACACTCAAGAGCCATCCACTTGCACCCGCACTAACAAATAATGGGCTCATGTATGTAAGTGCGATAATGGAGCAACACACAACTTTATTTTGAAAAATGAGGCCTAACATGTAGGCTTCAAGGTAACCAAGGAAGGAACACTATGAATGTAATAAATTCACCCACAACCCATCGCGGGCACCATTAAAGGCATTCATGTGATGCTCAGAACATGGAATGGAAAACTCGACTTCTCCACCGTGCTTATAGATGACTTTAAGATGGTCCTTGGCATGATATTATTCGACCAAGTCTATGCCTTCCCATTGCCAACCACAAGCTCCTAAGTATCTTCAACAGGAGCAAGGCATGCATGGTTCTTGTCGAGCACGCCAAGTCCAAAGAGAAGATGCTCTCTGCCATGTAATTCAAAAAGGCCTTTAAGAAAGACCCTAACTTCTTAGTCTCCATCCGAAAGTTAAATGAGGGAGAAGATTGTGGAAACTTACCAAGCCAAGTCCTTAAAGACCCTAACTTCTTAGTCTCCATCTGAAAGTTAAATAAGGGAGAAGATTGTGGAAACTTACCAAGCCAAGTCCTTTTACTCATGCAAGAAGTCCTCGACGAATTCGAGGCCATCATGCCTTTAAAACTTTGGAAGAAGCTCTCACTTTGAAGAGAGGTGGCTCATGAGATTGAATTAAAGCAAGGTGCTAAACCTCCAGCCTTAGCGCCTTAATCGCATAGCACCACCCAAACTAGAGAAGTTGAGGAAACAACTCACAAATTTGTTAGATGCACGTTACATTCGCCTATCAAAGGCTCCATTCAATGCACCGATCCTCTGCTAGAAAAACAAGAATAGCTCTCCCCGTAACATGGACAATTCCTTTTATTTTAATGTTTTATTTTAATTAAGTATTTTATGTATTTTAGGGACATTGTGGTCATTTCACAATGAACGAGAGATCAGACGGTAAAACAGACATTACTTTTGAACTCAGGACCGTTGAAAACCCTAAGAGGAGTATAAAAAGAAAAATATCACTGTTCACATGTACAGTATTGTCCATGTTACTGCTCATGACACTGTTCACACATACGGAACGATGATGTGGTATTAACCAATGATGTGGTATTGACTAATAAGATGTCACGATTCTATTAGACAAAATTCTTATGCACTGTTGAGCAGTGACATGGCAGCATATTAGTGGACCAAAAATTACACGTACGGTACATGCATATACATAGGATTATTTTTAACCAAACAGCATCACTGTTCAAGCCGGTTAACTGTTTAAACCGCGTGGTCAAACCGTGTCACCGCGCAAATCGCGTGGTCAAACCGCGTACTGTTGACTGATGACGTGGCGCAATCCTGAGCGTCTAAATTGTTTTTAATCCGATGATCATGATTTACTCAATGTATCTATAAAAAAGGGGCCTCTACCCCCTAATTTGATACCTCTTAATCCATTTTTAGGCTTCATTTTTTGTAATTCTTTCTCCATCTTGTATTTTCTATGTATTTTAATAAATTTTCATTTTATCTCTAATTCAATTATGAGTAGCTAATTTACTTTTAAGCTTTGGTTGAAAGTGAAGTCTCAACATGTGCCATGCGCTTTTTTTGGTAAATTTACTTTCTCTTCCCCTCTAATTTTTGTGGATGTTTTGACTTTTCGTCAACAGATAGTAATATTCTTGTCTAGATACTGCTCTGGTTTAACCGGCTGTCTAGTACAAAGTTATTACTATCTGGCATGATAAGCCCTTAGTATTATATTGATTAGAGTGTGGTTCATGAGGTGTGGAATCCTCACTCATGATTTAATTGGCATTAATAAGGAATATTTAGCCCATGGAATATGTTGATACGTATCCAGATACTCAAGCACTTCAATTATAATAGTTTTCACCTTAATTTAATTCTGTCATTCCCAGTTAAATTCTAGGATAATTTAAATCACTTTCACCACAAATCCAATCAACCACCCATTTACAAAATTAATTCTACGCGTAATTAAAATTTACCTCCTCATGGGATCTACACTCATCACCGTTAATCTATTCTACAATAGATTAGTGTGCTTGCGAGTTCTATAAAATTTGCACAACAATTTTTTGGTGCCGTTGCCGAAGAGGTAAGTTATTTTAGTTTGTAGAATTATTTTTTGTAAATAATTTCTTTTAGTTATTTTATTGTAATTTCTTTTATTAATAATAAAAAAGTAAATCTGCATTTTGAGGTTAGAATTTCATTTCTTTTTCTCTTCTTTAAATTTATGTAATTTAATTTTCAAGTTATTTTTCTTTGTAAATTTTTTATCTTGTTAATTTATTTTTATTTTATTTATTTTATTTCACGTATTTTTTTATGTATTTTTATAGTAAGATTGTAACAGCGTGACAAGGTTAGTACCGTAAATTCTCTTTCTTATTTATTTTTATTTATTTTGTTCCCATTTTTTGTGTTCTTTGCATGCATGGTCGAAGGTCATTATTACCTAATCTTGAAAAAATACTTCGCACACACAAACACGTTGCACTTAAAGATAAAATTGAAATGATTTGCAACAACAACCACCACAAGAGCAGCCATTTAAGGACTACTTCAGTCCTTTAGCTAATTTGAGCACATCATGCATAAGATACCCAAATTTAGCTAGTAGGAATTTTGAACTAAAACCTAGTGTGCTAAATTGTCTCCCAACGTTCTATGGCTTAGAAAATAAGGATCCATATAATCATCTAAATGATTTTCATACTATTTGTCAAACTTTTAAATATGAGAATTTTTCAGAAGATGATGTTAAATTTAGATTATTCCCATTTTCTTTAAAGGATAGAGCTCGTTCATGGTTCAATATATTGCCTGCTAATAGCATTATAACATGGGAACAAATGGTAACAAAATTTTTGAATAATATTTCCTAGTGCATAAAACCAATGCTATTCGCAGGGAAATTTCAGAGTTTACCCAGAGAAAAGACGACCAGTTTTTCGAAGTATGGAAGCGATTCATGGGCTACTTTTGAAGTGTCCACATCATGGGTACGAGAAATCGCACGAATGCCAATACTTTTTAGAGGGATTATTGCCACAAGTGCAAGAATGGCTAATGGCAACAAGTGGAGGAGAGCTAATGTCAAAAGGTGCATCACAGATTTGGGATTTCTTCCAGCGACAAGCAAATAATTCCCAACAACGGAGTCGATCACTCAGGAATATTAAAAGAATTAAGGGAGTGAATGAGGTTCACATTGGCGAGTCCAGTTCGGGAATCAAAGAAGTCAAAGAGATGGTTGAAAGCCTTTTCAGACAAATAGCATCGTTGACGACTGCTAAATCAACAGAGCCACATGACCATGACTCATACTCAGATCAAGCCAATGCCATAGGTTTAATGATAAAACCATCATATTACAACCCATATTCCAACATATATAACCCTGGATGGAGAGATCACCCCAATTTTTCATGGTCTCAAGAATTCCAACAGAATGGACCAGCAACTCCAACTCCACCAATGCAACAAATTCCTCAAGCCTTTCAGTCACTATTTAAACCATACAATCCGAATCAGAACAACTCTCAACCGAAACCATGGGAGGATGCATTCCAGAATGTCAAGAACTACGAAATGAGATAAGAGCAGGCTTCAACTCACAATCCCAATCAGTTTGAAACCTCGAGAAGATAGTGGGACAACTTACCTCTTCAATGCAAACTTTGGCAATAACTGTTGAGAAAGGCAAATTCTTAAGTCAACCAGTGCCTAATCCTAAAGAAGTGCATGAAGCAAGTACCAGTTCACCACAACAGCATGGAGATGTCAAAGCCGTCATGACCTTGCGAAAAGGAAAAGAAGTCGACAACAAGGTGAAGATGCCAGCGACAAAATCAACTCAGATTGTACCTATAAATGCTGAAGAATCATCATCAAATGAGAAAGAAGAAATCAATCCACAAGAATACATTCCTAAAGCTCCATTTCCTGAGAGGTTAGCTAAAGGAAATAAGGGAAAATCCACAGGTGAGATTCTTGAAATCTTCAAACAGGTAAGTGTTAACATCTCTTTGCTTGATGCTATAAAACAAGTTTCGTCTTATGCTAAGTTTCTTAAAGATCTTTATACTAAAAAGAGAAACATTCACATTCAAAAGAAGGCATTTTTAACAGAAAACGTTAGTTCTATACTCCAACACAAAATTCTTCTAAAATGTAAAGACTCATGCTCCCCCACTATCTCATGTAGTATAAGGAACCACACAATTGAGAATGCTTTATTGGATTTAGGAGCTAGTGTAAATCTGTTACCTTACTCTGTATTTGTGAAACTTGGACTAGGAGAATTACACCCAACTCCAGTGGTGTTACAGCTTGCCGATCAATCCATAAAAATACCTATGGTATTGTGGAGGACGTGCTTATCCAGGTAGACAAGTTTTATTTTCCTGTTGATTTCATTGTAATTGACACTCAACCAATCCAGGATTCAATGAAGCATATCCCTATTATCCTCGGTCGATCTTTCTTGGCAACTACGGATGCTCACATTCAATGCAGGACTGGAAATATGTAGTTGTCCTTCGGCAATATGACCATGGAGCTCAACATCTTCAATATTGCCAAACAAGCTCATAATACAGATAATGGAATTGTTGATGTGGATTTAATTGAAACATTAGTTGATGATACTTTTATTTCAAACCTCAGTGATGATCCTTTACAAACATGTTTAACTCACTTTGGTTTGGATTTTAACGTTGACAGATCAGTCGATGAGGTCAACGCCCTACTTGACTCAGCACCAACCATAGACACTAATAAATAGAAGTCAAGAGTTGAACAACTAGCACCATCAGAGAAGAAACTCAGCCCATTATCTGAATTACCATCGAAACTTGAGCTCAAACCATTACCCAACACTTTGGAATATGCGTTCTTGCGAGAAGAAAGCATTTTGCCAGTAATCATCTCATCATCCTTAAATGACGAGCAAAAAGATAAGTTGATGGATGTTTTAAAAGAGCACAAAAGAGCATTAGGATGGACCATAGCCGACATAAAAGGTATAAACCCAGCAGACTACATGCATTATATTCACCTTGATGAAAATGCTAAATCTACTAGGGAAATACAACGTCGATTAAATCCTAACATAAAAGAAGTTGTTAGAACTGAAGTTCTTAAGCTATTAGACGCAGGTATCATTTATCCAATTTCTGATAGTTCATGGGTCAGTCATGTGCAAGTTGTCCCCAAAAAATCAGGAGTCACAGTAGTTACCAATACATATAATGAATTAATACCCAATAGAGTGACTACAAGATGACGTGTATGCATTGATTATAGAAAGTTAAATTCTGTCACAAGTAAAGACCATTTTCCTTTACCATTTATTGATTAAATGCTTGATAGATTAGCAGGCCATGAATTTTATTGCTGTCTAGATGGCTACTCAGGATACAATCAGATTCCCATGGCACAAAAAGATCAAGAGAAAACAACTTTCACTTGCCCTTTTGGAACTTTTTCATATAGGAGGATATCATTTGGATTATGTAATGCACCTGCTACATTTCAACGATGCATGTTAACCATTTTTTTCTGATACAGTTGAACGATTCCTTGAGGTCTTTATGGATGATTTTTCTATTTTCGTGATTCATTTGATCAATATTTACAACATTTGACAAAATTTCAGCAGAGATGTATCGAGAAAAATTTGGTCTTAAATTGAGAGAAGTGTCATTTTATGGTAAAACAAGGTATAGTTCTCGGTCACATCATTTCATGCAAAGGTATTGAGGTTGACAAAGCTAAGGTGGATCTCATTTCCAATCTTCCTCTACCTAAAACAGTCAGAGAAGTAAGATCTTTTCTTGAGCATGCTGGTTTTTATAGACGTTTTATTAAGGATTTTAGCAAAGTTTCTAGACCCTTATGCAATTTACTTACTAAGGATGTACATTTTGTCTTTGATGATTCATGTCTTTTAGCATTTGAAAAGCTAAAGAAATTGTTGACGTCATCACCTATTATTCAGCCACCAAACTGGAGCTTACCATTCGACTTCATGTGTGATGCATCTGATTATGCAGTAGGAGTACTATTAGGACAAAGAGTTGATCGAATTCCCCATGTTATTTACTATGCTAGTATGACATTAAATGATGCACAGTTGAACTATTCAACTACTGAAAAAGAAATGCTAGCAGTAGTATTTGCATTAGAGAAATTTCGATCTTATCTCATTAGTTGTAAAATTATTGTGTTCACAGATCATGCTGCTCTGAAATATCTTCTCGCAAAGAAAGATGCAACAGCTAGACTAATTCGTTGGGTGTTGCTTTTGCAGGTGTCTGACTTGAAATTCAAAGATAAGAAAGGGACAGAAAATGTTGTGGCTGACCATCTCTCTCGTCTCCATTTTGACATAATTACAGAATCCTTAACATTGAATGAGTCATTTCCAGATGAGCAATTGATGAGTGTGGAAGTATTACCATGAAGTATTACCATGGTATGCTGATATAGTTAATTATCTTGTTATAGGTAAACTTCCAGAGCATTGGACCAAGCAAGACAAGACTAAATTTTTTACGGAAATAAAGAATTTTTTCTGGGATGACCCCTATCTATTCAAGTATTGTGCATATCAAATTATTAGATGATGTGTCCCAGAAAATAAATTTCAGAACATCCTTTCGTTCTGCCATGATCAAGCTTGCGAAGGCCATTTCAACGCTAAGAAAACAGCGACTAAAGTTTTACAATGTGGTTTTTATTGCCCAACTATATTTCAAGATGCTTACACATTTTGCTCTTCATGTGATAGGTGTCAATGAATGAGGAGCATTATACGAAAGAACATGATGCCACTAAATCCAATTTTAGTGGTTGAGATTTTTAATGTATGGGGTATCGACTTTATGGGAACCTTTCCCCCTTCTTTTGGCCATCAATACATATTGGTTATTGTTGACTATGTATGGAAATGGGTAGAAGCAATTCCATGCAGAGCCAATGATCACAAAGTGGTGATAGGGTTTTTGAAAAGCAACATTGTTTCACGCTTTGGATTTCCTCGAGCAATAATCAATTATGGTGGTGCCCATTTTTACAACAAATCATTCAGAGCACTTTTGACAAAGTACTCCATCACTCATAAAGTGGCAATCCCGTATCATCCGCAAACCAGTGGCCAAGTTGAGACCTCCATTCGAGAAATAAGCACATATTAGAAAAAAACGGTGAGGCCAGACAAAAATGATTGGTCATTAAGACCCGATGATGCATTATGGGCATATAGAACGGCTTTCAAGACCCCAATTGGGATGTCACCCTACAGGTTAGTGTATGGAAAAGCTTGCCACCTATCTGTGGAACTCGAGCATCGTGTGTACTGGGCCATCAAGAAATTCAATTTTGACATGCAGCAAGCTAGCTCAGAAAGAAGATTACAGGTAGCAGAACTTGAAGAAATTCACAACGATGCATACGAAAATACCAAGGTTTACAAGCAGCGAATGAAAGTCTTTCATGACAAGTAAATTTTAAGAAAATCTTTCACTGCAGGTTAGAAAGTGCTTTTATTCAATTCTCACTTACACCTATTCGCAGGTAAGCTACACTCTCGATGGTTTGGTCCCTTTATTGTTCATACTGTTTTTCCACATGGAGCAATTGAATAAAAGACGTAAAGAATGATGTCATTTTTAAAGTTAATGGTCAAAGATTAAAGCCCTACCTAGAGTACCAACCACATGAAAAGGATACCGAAATAAATTTGAGTGACCCACCACATTTGAATTGAGATTTTTCTGCCTTTTTGGTGATTTAATTTTTTTTCTTTTTATTATTCTTTTTCTAATTGAAATTATTTGTGCATAAGAGTGTTTGTTTAACCATTAAGTTTTCTCTTATCATTGTTAATCATGAGTGTCATAGCTAAACAGTTCCTTCTGGACATTTTTAGACCACTTCAACGTGTAAAATCTCATCTCAAAAGGCAGATTCAATTTTTTAAAACACATCGTATTTGGGCTCTGCAACCACCAGAGTTTGTATCCTATGTTGAGGATTTAGAAAGACAACTTAGAGACATTGAGGGAGGTATCTTCGATATCCAGTTGGAGATAGAGGTAAATTTCATAAGAGGACGATTGTAATTTTCTTTGTGTGTTTTTATTTGTTACTTCGTTTGTGTGTTTTAGTTTGTGTTTTTTTTAGTTTGTCACCCCGGTCAAGTGGCGGATAACGGTACTCTGTGACAATCAAGTCGGTTACTTTAGTTTCCCATAATAACTAATATTCTAAGATAAAGGAATGGACAACAACGAGATTTTAGCAAAGCTTCATAATCAATTCCCTTCACTTCCTCAGAATGCACTCCTTACAATCTATAAAGCTCGGTCCGAACGCATGCGATTGCTCATGAGGAATAACATACCTGCTGATATCCGCTGGTTAATCGAGGCCAAAGTACGCTTGGCAGGTGAGTTGTCTCCTAAATTTATTGTATACATGCCTGGTTGTGGTAAAGAAAATTACGCAAGAAAGCAAATAGCTCAAAGAATTTCGGTTGCTTGTCATAAGTGTGCCATAATGAGATGCGATAAGAAATCATGTTCTTTAGGAATGGTGTCTGATAATAGGGAAGATAAGATTCAATTCATTAGGGATGGCTTGAATAAGGAGTCATTGGATAATATCCTTTTGTCTCTTGAAATGCATCCCAGTGGATATGTGCAAGGAGCGATTCTCCAGTTATGGCCATTATTCCAGAAAGAGCATGCACGATATAGTCTCGGGAATCT
Organism: Atalantia buxifolia; assembly: GCA_030444775.1. Lineage (NCBI taxonomy): Eukaryota > Viridiplantae > Streptophyta > Magnoliopsida > Sapindales > Rutaceae > Atalantia > Atalantia buxifolia. The sequence goes on along the minus strand of CM059836.1, from coordinate 23,997,065 downwards.
GACTATAAATGACCCTGTTTGTCAGTTTATAAGAAAACTGGATGAGAAGCCTATCCTCGACCAATAGAGGGTGTTCAAGCCATTTCTAGACGTAAAACCAGAGGAAGGTGTGAGCCACAGTTGCAACTACCTATAAATATCCTTTTACTTTGCTGTTGTTTTATTTCACTGTTGTTTTATCATTTGCATTATTGTCTTTAATAATTTTATTTTATCATTTTTTCCTTTTTACTGTTCGCTTTTTGACTATTGAGCCATGTGCTTTACACGTTAATTGACACTGACATGCCACTTCATACACAGCTGTGACCCACTGTCACTAAGATTTTTTAAATATGATTTTTTTTGTTAAGCACTCACAAATTGTTTTTGAGAAGTATCCAAATGGTAGCTACTCCCAATAAACAATTCAAAAACATTTGTGTGCTTTTTGGATTTAACTATGGCAAACATAAAGAGTTCGTTGAGGCAGCCACAGATCTTGGTAGAAGCATAGCAGAGAGAAAATTACACTTGGTGTATGGAGGAGGTAACCGACGGTTATCAAAATTGGTCTCAGAAGCTGCTTTTGTCAAAGGAAGACAAGTGTTAGGCATTATTCCAAGAGTCCTAAAACCTTTGGGCAGTTTGTCTGACTCACCGACTGGAGAAGAGTTAGTCCTCTCAGGTATGCAAGAAAGAATAACTGAAATGCTTAATCATGCTGATGCTTTTATTTTCTTACCAGGAGATCTTGCAACTCTAGAGGCACTTATCACATTAGCATCTTGGGCCCATCAGCACATTCACCAGAAACTCATCAGTTTGTTAAATGTCAATAATTTTTATGATGGCTTTATCGCATTTCTTAACCATGCAATAAAAAACTATTTCGTTCCTTCCACAGCGAAAAAGCTTTTTATTTGTGCTCACACTGCTAATGAACTACTTGATTTGTTATAAGCTTATAGACCAGAGGTAAACCCCAGGACCTTGGTGTTGGAGTATCCAAATAATGATGGTAACAGTAGCGCAGTAAGAAGTAAAAATTAGATTTAACTCTCCGCCTGTAAATATTTTCTTCTGTGTTACACCACTTAGGTGATGTCTTCTAAACTCTACTTCTTTTCTTTAAAACATTGAGAACAATGTTTCGTTCTGGTTGGGGGGAGGGAATAGTCGACAATTATGGAATTTTAGTTAAGTTTTTACTAATTTTTTTGTTGTAGAAACTAACTGTTGCTAACTTTTTGTGTTGAAGATGGCTGAATATGGAGTGTAGTTACTCTAGAAACGCATCTTCTTTGTTTAAAAAAAATTCAGGCATTTCTTTTTCTTTATTAAGCTTTGATATTCATTTTTTTTCTTTCTTCTTTTTAATTTCTCCTTTATAAATATACATTTTCAAAATTTTGAGTCGAAAATGGCTGAATATAGAATGTAGTGCCTCTAGAAATGCATCTTCTTAGTAAAAAAAAAAATCATTTTCTTTTTCTATCATTTTAAGAGTAACTTTTCTAATTAGTTTTTCTATATCATTTTCATATTTCTACATGCATATTTTCCTTTCTTGTTTAGAATAGGTAGGGGGATAGAATGTTGTTTAAAAAAAAATTGTGTGATTTGTTTTAACATTGGATGACATGATAAATTTTAAATTTTAGTATTTGTATTATCTTTAGTCTTAAGAGATATTACGTCATATTTGCTACTCTATATGTTGATATCATAAATAAATATGAGTTGCTTGAACGAATGAACATGTCATAATAAGTAACAAGTGAGTTCTTGAGCCTATCATTTTTCTTGGAGAGTAACCATTTTACCCATTCTTCATACAGTTTAGCAGTTTATTATTTTATATACGATCTCTAGATTTCTTTTGAGTTAACTCTTTAAAAAAAATTGTAAAATTAAAAAAAAAATTTGTGTTGCTACATCTGGAGGCCCATTTAATTAGTAGATATAGAAGAGTATTTAGAGCCCTAAAAGACAATGGAAATGTCATCTTTGACCCGTTTGAACCTTTCTAGCCATCCTTTTTTTTGAAAAATTCATAGTTAACTCTTTTGAGCCATTAAGAAAAAATTCTTTGTTAACTTATCATCTTGACCTACTCCAATTTGGAGTATTACCCGATATCTTACAAGTTATATCACCTAACTATGTTTAAGAAAAAAGTAAATAATTATTTTGTTCAGTGAAGTTATGCCAAACAAAAGAAAAAAAAACAACAACCAAAAAATTGTTGTTAAAAAAAAGAAAAAAAATAATAAATAAGTAAAATGCATCTTGTAATTTCTAAAATATCTTTATGTTTACTCAAACATATGTTTTGTTTTTCCTATTTTCCTTCATTTGTCAGCTATGTCCCAAGCTTACGTTACGTCCTAATAAAAGTCCTTCTTGATTTTCGGGAATTATAATCTAAAGTAGAAGCTAGTTATATGGGCTAAAAAGAAGTAGTGGTGCATAAGAAAAAAAAAGAAAAAAAAGAAAAAAAATAAATAAATTGGGTTAACTAACATTTTGTTTGACTTGAGATCGTATTATTTATAAGCTAAGGGCATATTTCTTTCATCTTGGGAAGAATGTGTGATATTACTTCTTTATTATTTTCTCTCAATTACCATTCATTGGACTGACTATTTTTTTTTGTTGAATTTCTTTGTGAGAGTGTCACTACTACCAGTGAGATTTTGGGGTTTGACATGTCATTCTTGAAAGCAATTGTGACAAAGTCTACTGGACTGATTCATGTGGATGGTTGATCTGGGTGTGATGTTTCTTTAGACTGTGATAATACTTATACTTTTATTTGATTGCTATCATTAGTCAGATTGAATAAACACAATTATTTTAAAAAAAAACATTTTGGATTTGAATTTTGTTTTCGCTTTATTTACTAGGGACTAGCAATAAACTGATTCGGGGGTGTGTTGAGTGTTAGAAAGTGTATATTTATAAAAGAGAAAATCATCATTTCATACTTCAAATTTTACTAACATTCCTACTTTTATGTATTTAAGCTTCTTGCAATTTAATTATGTGTGTTTTATTTTAATTAAGTATTTCATATATTTTAGGGATATTGTGGTCATTTCACAATGAACAAGAGATCAGACGGCAAAACAGACATCACTTTTGAACTCAAGACAGTCAAAAACCTTAGGAAGAGCATAAAAGAAAAAATGTCATTGTTCACATGTACGGTACTGTCCATGTTATTGTTCATGACATTGTTCACACATACGGAACGATAACGTGGCATTGACCGATGATGTGGCATTGACTGACAAGATGTCACGATTCTATTGGATAAAATTCTTATGCAATGTTGAGCGGTGATGTGGCAGCATGTTAATGGACCAATAATTGCACGTACGATACATGCATATATACAGGATTATTTTCAACCAAACCGCGTCACTGTTCAAGCTGGTGGACTGTTCAAACCGCGTGGCCAAACCGTGTCACTGTGCAAACTGCGTGGTCAAACTACGTACTGTTGACTGATATCGTGGTGCAATCCTGAGCGTCCAAACTGTTTTTAATCTGATGACCATGATTTACTCAATGTATCTATAAAAAAGGGGTCTTTCCTCCCTAATTTGATACTCCTGAATCCATTTTTAGGCTTCATTTTCTGTAATTCTTTCTCCATCTTGTATTTTCTACGTATTTTAATAAATTTCTATTTTACCCCTAATTCAATTATGAGTAGCTACTTTACTTTTAAACTTGGGTTGAAGGTGAAGTTTCAACATGTGCCATGGGCTTTATTCGGTAAATTTATTTTCTCTTTCCCGCTAACTTTTGTGGATGTTTTGACTTTTCGTCGACAGATAGTAATATTCTTGTCTAGATACCGCTCTGGTTTAACTGGCTCCCTAGAACAAGGTTATTACTATCTGTCACGATAAGCCCTTAGCACCATATTGATTAGAGTGTGGCTCATGAGGTGTGGAATTCCCCTTCATGATTTAATTGGCATTAATAAGGAATATTTAGCCTATAGAGCATGTTGATACGGATCCAGATACCCAAAGCTTCAATTATAATAGTTTTCACCTTAATTTAATTCCGTCATTCCCAGTTAAATTATAGGATAATTTAAATCACTTCCACCATAAATCCAATCAACCACTCATTTACAAAATTAATTATACGCGTAATTAAAATTCACCTCCTTGTGGGATCGACACTCGTTACCGTTAATCTATTCTACAATAGATTCATGCACTTGCAAGTTCAATAAAATTTGCACAACAATTACTATCAAGAATAAGTACCAGATTCCATTGATAGCTAATGTTTTCGACCAACTTGTCAATGTTTAGTATTTTACTAAGCTTGCTTGCACTCCAAGTATTACAAAGTTTGAAACGTCAAAGCAGTCAAACTAAAGACGGCATGCATGACAAGTTATGGATCCTTCAAATTCCTCATTATGTTGTTTAGCCTCACTAAGACGCCAGCCACATTTTGTACTCTTATGAACATGGTTCTCTTACCATTTTTCAACCACTTTTTTGTCATATACTTAGACGACATCGTACGAGGAGCATGCCTAAAATTTGTGATAAATTCTCCATGTATTACGAGAATATGAACTCTACATTAAGATAAAGAAGTGCTCATTTGCAATGTAAAAAGTAGAGTTCCTTAGTTATAAGATTATGAACAAAAGATTAATGATAGAGAACTCTAAGGTGATGGCTGTCCTTGAGTAGGAGCCTCTAATTAAAGTGCCCAAGCTACAACAATTCTTTAGATTGGGGAATTATTACCAGCACTTCATTAAAAAATACTCAGCCAAGGCAACATCATTGACCAATCTTCTGAAGAAAAACCAAATGTGGTACTAGTTTGAAGAATGCCAACAACCATTTGAAGATTTGAAAAAGGCAATCTCTAGGAAACCTATCCTTGTTCTTCTAGACCACACGAAGCCTTTTAAAGTCTAAATGAATATCTCTGACGTCGCCACTGGTAGAGTATTTATGCAAGAAGGCCACCCTATAGTTTTCGAGAGTCAAAAGCTAAAAGATATGAAATGCTGCTACACTGTGCAAAAGAAGGAAACGACTACAATGATCAATTACCTACAAGTATGGCGACAGTACTTGCTCAGTTCACAATTTGTGATCTTAATAGACAATATAGGCACAAGCTACTTTTAAACACAAAAGAAATTAAGCTCAAAGCAAGCAAGGTGGCAGGACTTTCTTACTAAACTCGACTATCATCTTTGTACAAGCCAGAGGAAGTCAATGCCATAGCAAACACTCTAAGTTATAAGGTGGAATTGGCAACACTAAACATGAGCCGCCAAAGTCCGACCTTTCTAAGCATTAAGAAAGGCCTCTAATAAGTCCCCCTAGCGAAGGACGATTTGGAGGAAGTTCTTAAAAAAAGATAAGACAATTTTGACAAGATAAAAGCATCCTTCTTAGGAGATCGGCTGTTCGTGCCTAAGTGGAAAAACTTTTTGAAAAAAATTTATGAAGGAGCGCCATGACTCAAAATAGGTTGATCACTTTAGAGTTGAGTGCATGACCACACTAGTTTAAGCCTCGTATTTTTGGCCACACACATGAAACGAAATCGAGGCGTATGTGTAGACATGTCTTGCTTTCTAATAAGACAAGGTATATCACCAACTTTCTACAGGATTGTTGGAGCCCCTATACTTAGCATCAAGATTGTTGGAGAGATTCTCCATGGATTTGATCACGAGCCTACCTAAATTCAATAGGCGCGGAAGCATTATGGTTGTTGATTGTTACAACAATTATATGACCTTCATTGCCACACCAGCTAATTGCAAAATTGATGAAGCTGCTTTTTCATCAAGCATATCGTAAACCTATAGTGAGCTTCATAGAGCATCACAAGTGATTGAGACTTATGGTTCACCGAATGCTTTTAGACAAAGCTTTTCAAGTTGTTAAAGACCAATCTTAAATAAATTGTCATTTATAATTGAGCGCATAAACAACCTCCGAGAGATGTATCTAAGGCATTATGTGAGTGTTCATCAGTAAAATTAGGCAAAGTTGCTAGACGTAGACCAATTCTCATATAACCTTTAATGAAACGAGATTACCACTACAAGAAAATAAACAATAGATGACGAGAAATAACCGTCATAAAAAATAGTACATAACAGACGATTCATTCATCATCTATGTCACTATCATTAATTTATGACAATATTTTTTATCATAAATTCATGATGTTATTTCATAGTCATATATTTGTCACACAATATTTTAATATAAAAATAATTATATTTAAATTTATTTAAATTTTAGTACCTTTTTTTTAATTTTTCGTGACAAATTAAATTATCATTTATAAATTTATTATTCAATTTTAAGGAAATGTTTTATGACAGATTTTATGACGGGTATTTCCCGTCATAAAGTTATATTTTTTTAAAAAATTATATTATGATTATAATTTATTTGTGAATTCAGGTTTACAAATTAAATTAATTAATAAAAATGGATATCAAAAAAACTAAAAATAATTAATATTAATTAACATCCATTAAATCCAACAAATTAATTTCAAAATAAATACATCTAGTACCCATGTCACCACCACCAATAGATAATAAAACATCCCAAATTAAAAAGGACCAAAACCAAAATATAAAACAATAGTTAAATTTCAATTAAACTTCAAGAAAAATTCAAATTCCAGCCACTAAGCCAAGTTACCCAACAAACCTTCCAAAGATTAATGGAAATATTCTAGTAGCAAGACTTCCAGCAGCAATACCCTCTTCCAACGGCAATACTCCAATATCCACGCACCCGGCAACACTCCAACCCACTGTAATTCCAGCCACATAGCCACCATCTTCCAACACCACTGTAATTCCAGCCATATACCCAGCAACATTCTAAACCAAACCCAGCAAACCAATCTATTCAAAATCAATCAAAATACCTAATGTTATCGAATGCATAACATGCAAACTACAACCGTTAACAGCAACTACTATAAATTGACAGTCCAACTTTAATTTCAACAAATTGCAACATATAATTTTCAAAAATGAAAGACCTAGTTACAAAATGTACGTCATGCATTCGACCAGCCAACGAAAGTAATAAACTAAGAAAATAATAAAAATCTATTTAGTGGCATAGTCCCTATAAACGAATAATGATCTAGCATCTATTTTCAACTCAATACTTTGACAGAGGAATTTATTTGAGCAGTGTAATAATAGACAATTGTTGATAATGCTGATCTATAAACGAATGGATTAGACAACATCATAAAAGATGGAATATAACTGAATGATAAAGATAAAAAAAACATACGAAACAAGCACGAAAGCATGTACATACACACCTAACACTATTGCCTCAGAAGCATGCCTTAGTTTCTGCTATATTGAATTTTACCATTCATGGCCTTTTTATATGCAAAACCCTCAAGAGACAGTCGAAAAAAACAAATGTTCTTTTAAGGTAATCATTGTTATATTTATCAATACAACCTATGCTTTCCCATGCATCACATTCATATAATTCACTTCCAACAAAGTCATTAAACCGCATTACCTGGCTTATTAATACAGACAGCATGAAATTATTATATTAACAAATTGAAGGTGGAAGAACACGTGTTTCACTCTTATAACCATTAACAAATAAAATTTTTAAAATGAAAATATTTACACTCCAAAGCAATTTTCTCTAAATATTTTTCAGAAAACTTCTTTGGCTTCAGCAAAATCAGTTGCTTTATTTTCAAGTCTACTAATATGTAAACTAATAATTAAATTAACAACGAAGAACTTCTTTAAAGCAAACTCAGGTCCACATGGCTATTTGTCGGTTGCATTTTTACCTTGCACAATATGTGAAATCCTAACTCAGCATACCAAATAAGCAAATTCTAGCAGAGAACATTATATCATCATCATTAATTCATTCATTTTACTTTATTTTTCCAAATTCGTCAAGAAATTTTTGTTTGTATCAGTCAGTGTGCCGATAAATTATCAGGAACAATATAATTACGTTACATAATGTATGTTTGTATAACACATTCTGTCCATCCCAAGAAATTTCTATTAGAGAATACAGATTACAAGTTGTCGTCTTGAAACAATCACTCAAGGTCAATAGGCTACATACAGTCATGAATTATGATTTTAATGACTCATCAACTGCTTCATCAGCTTAGAAGCACAAAATGAGTTAATGACTTGCAATACAGTATGAATAAAATGAACTTACAGATATTATATATTACTTAAAAAAATAAAAAAGTTTAATGCTGTGTACAAAAACATGAGCATTATTTAAAAAACAAAATAAAAAATGGAGTCATACAGAGGCTGGTGCTTATTAAACTTCTATTTGTTACAAGGCCCAGCTTTAAAAGATAATGCCAATTACCAAATATTCTAAAAAGAAAGGGATAATTTCTTTCCCATAACTCTACAGAAAGGAAGCAACTTGAATACACAAAAGAGTTCCAAGTACATATCAGGCCCCGGATCTTAAGTTTCCAATTTCTAACATATATACATATAAACGAACATTCATAAATAAATAAACATGAATAATAGAAATGAAATGCAAAGAGAGAAATACAAAGTTAAATAATAAAAACAAAAATGTTACCTGAAGAAGTCTAACTGATACCAAACCAAAAATGAAAAATGATCCAGCAACTGATCTTATACCGAGCTATTTAATAAGTCTCAGAGAATTTTTCGCTGCCAAAACATCAAAAATTTCATAAATACTATAAAACTGTGTTTGGCTGCTGAGAAAACTCAAATTTTCAGAAACTGAAAATGCCCATTAGGCCATTACTCATTTCCCACACTTTCCCACCAACCAAATGTACTCGTACAAACAATAAGCAAGAAGAAGAAAAAAGAAATGAAAGAAAGAAACCCATGTGAAAAGACTTACAGGATAAACATGAAGCAAAAGAATTTGCACATGTATAGTAAGTTAGGTTCAAAATTGGTGAGATTATTGTGGAGTTTAATGGGGTTTTGAAACCGACTAAACTAACAACAAAAAGTGAAAAAGAAAGAATTCAATTTTTTTCTTTTTTTAAGGTTCCGTTTGGTTTGGTGCTGGGTGCTTGCTCATTCAACAAAAGAACCTTTGGGAAGATTAAACATAGAATATAAAAAGTCAACAAAGAAAGAAGAAAGAGAACAAACTCATTAACCATTGCGCACAACACAGTCTCTGTTTTGAATAGAGTGTAAATTCTCAGCACCCTTTACCTCTTTCAATTTTACAGCAAGATATTATAAATGCAAAGAAAACATGAAGTTTAGACAATCTGTGTGCACCCTTTACACCCAGGAATTTAAACAATTTTTACAAAACAAGAATCATCAAAACCTAACTCTAGCAAAGCTTGAAAATTAGAAACCAAAAACAAACAAGAACATCGAAATCACACGAGCTAACCCTCAATAGTGCGAACAAATCAAAGCTTGAAATTATGAAAACACAATCGAAATCACGACATAATGGATTCACATGAGCGACAAGACACAACATGCGAACGAGAAATTGGACCTGCGTATTGGCTAAGAGGCTGGGACGGTAGAGAGACTGTATTCTATAATCATCAATAAAAGAAGTTTTGTTAACTTTGACAGATCTGTGAACAGAACAAAATTATAAATAAAAAATTAACACTATATTCCAAAGATAAACTGCACATAATAATAATAGAAGTTTACCACTCACTTTTTTGAAACCTCTAATTTTCTTTGTCGAATCTTGTCTAAAACTGAAGATATGGGCTTTTGAATAGATGGTACTGATTTAAATGCTGCATCTCTTGTTTTTAAACAAATGGAATACACAATTATAAGAGCAAAAGTAGGCTGTTAAATAAAAATTGAAGAGTTCCAATGCTACCTCGCAACAGTCTCTGAGACTCAGCACGGACTTGCTTAAGCTGTTCTCTTCTTTCCTGTCAAACTATACCAACCAGAAATCAACATCCAAAACTCAATTGTAAAGGCAATTAATCAGTAGCAAAATTACAAATAGAATTACCTTGTCAGTCCTTCGTTTTGGAACGACGGTTGATTCAAACCTATCATCTTTGCTGACACTATTGACTCTTTTACTCTTATCTTTCTTTTCCTCAAAGCCATCATCAGAACTACGCCGTCTCTTCTCGGATTCCTCCACTCTTAAATCCTCATTTTCCTTCACCAATTTGGCGACATCACGTCGATCCACGCCTTTTTCATCGAACTCCTCAGACACGGACTCACAATCTAAAGCCCACTTAGCACCAGACACCTCTTCCTCAATATGCAAACCACAGACATCAGAATTCAATTCGTTTTCATCTTCAAAACGCTCTTCAAACCGAATATCAGAATCGGCTTCCTCCAAAACGTGGCTATTTGACTTCTCAAGATCTAGGGTTTCAAGATTCAGCTCTTCAGAATCTTGGTATTCGACTTACCGGTATCTAGGGTTCCAAATTTTGGAGAATTATCGTCGAGCGTTTTGGCTTTTTTCAGTCGTTTGAACTATCTTTCAAGGACTGGAGAAGAAGGTGCTTCGGTAGGCGAAAACGATTCAAAATCATTGACGCTCTCCATTTTTGCTATGATTAACGAATCCGACCGGAGATAAATAAATTGGATATTATGGGTGTTGTCGGTTTTATTAGTTCCTGAGAACTAAAGAACTAATAAAACCGACGAAGAAATTGTGTGTTGTAAAAGTTTCTGTTAAAGTTAGAAATTGGACCTGAGTAGTGGCTAAGAGGCCTTTTGTTTTTTAAAAATAAAATAATATATAAAATTTAAATTAAATATAATTAAAGTAATTTTTTATTATAATTTTTTAATAGATTAAATTGTTATCATGATTTTATTATAAACTCGTGATAAATAATAATCTTATCATAAAGTCAACATAAATTTATAATAGAAAATATTTCTATCACAATATCATTATTAATTTATGATAGATTAAAAATTATATCACAAATCTATCATAATTTTATGATATGCTCAGAATCTGTCATAAGTTGTATGTCATCTATTTACAGTTTTCTTGTAGTGTACCAACAAGAGTCTATTATAGATCATCATAGGATCTCAGGCCATAACCTTGACGTATAGAGAAAAAAAGCCTTGTGGCTTACAAGCTCACTTGCGAATGGCATGAACAGCATCATATAAGCTTACTCGATGAAGCCGTACAGAAGATGAAAAAATGGGTGAATACGAGGAGACACCACGTCGAGTATAAGGAAGGCAATCAAGTTATGATCAAACTTATATCCCGACAGTTTTAAGACTTTATGAAAAGTGCACAAGGGGTTAGTGAGGCATTACAAAGTGCCCTTCCTGATTGTCAGACGTGTAGGTTATGTCTCATACCAGCTCCGACTTCCACAAAGACTCAATATTTATTCGGTCTTCCACATAAGCCTTCTCAAGCTATACTATGGAGATGAAGGAGATCCAAGTCATGGCACCACAAGAATCAGGGCTTTTAGCAACAAGTTTTTTAGTGACGGAATTGTTTTTGTTGCCTTAATTGTGTTATAGTAACATAAAAAATATTTCATTGCCAAATATTTAAAAAATAAATTAATATTTAATTAGCATTTTTAGTGATGAATATTTCATAGCTGAAGATATACGTTAGCAACGAATTAACTTTTCATTGCTAAAATTTTTACCACCAAACAGAGTATGTTGGTGCCATAAGGTTTAGTGACAAAACCTTCACTGCCAAATAGTTATGTCATGAGAGAGCAACCAATGGCGACAAAAAATAATTTGTTGCCAAATCTATGTAGTTAGAATTCTAAATTTAAAGATTCAACTTCTTGATGCATATTCTATTGATGCAAAAGAAAATTTGAATTCTATTGCTAAATGCATATTTGTTGTAGTAACAAATTCCAACTTTCTCACTAAGAGTTAAAAGTTAAAGATTTAAATTGTTTTATTTCTACTTTAATTTGTTATTTTTTGACAAAAGATAAAGTTTGTCAATAAATATATGTTTTTAGCAACAAATGTAGAATTTTGTGGTTAAACAACTTAAAAATTATTTGAGTTAAAGGCTTATGGTTTTCTGCTCAATTAAGTTTTAGCGCCAAACATTTCAATGTTGTCACTAAAAACTCTATCTCTCTATTTGTATCTCAATTACTTTATTTATGTCTCCACTTCATTCTTTCATTCTCTAATTTGTATTCATAATTCTCTCATCTATAAGTTTCTTTAACTTTCATTCTCTCATCTCTGATGTATAATTCTCATTCTCTCATTCTCTAACTCAATCTCTATCTACTTATCTCTTCTACTTTTCTTCAATATAGTGTAATTTTTTTTTTACTTTTTTTTATTACAATCTTACATAATTATTATATTAAAAAGTTAACTAATTATTGCTTGTGTCTTTTTGTACGAAATATTGAAGTTCAATTACACCACAAGATGAAGAAAATCAAGAAAGTGATATTCATTTGTAATTTAAAAAATAGATATTACATCTTGTAATTATTAGGCATTTGTCATCAATATTAATAATTCTTTTGAATCAACTAGTTCTCTTTTTCTCGTAGTGGCCATAATTATCATTGTATTTAATTTTGTTGTAAAAGAATTTATTTCCACACAGTTATTTTATTCTAAAATTATTTATTTTATTTATTAGCAGCAAAATAATTTTGTTGTAAAAAAAACTTAGTGGAAGGGCAACTAAAGAGTTTGTTGTAAAACAATTTCATAAACAAGTTGGACACTCTTTTACTACAAATCTATTTTGTTGCAAAAAGATGTTTAGGGCAACAAAACTTTTTTTTTTTTGGTGAATATACAATGAGACAGTGCTAGCTCGACGACCTTGAGGAAAATGTATTTTTTTTTTTTTGCAACAATCTAGGGCAACAAAATTTATAGTTTGAGCAACAAACCGTTGTTGTTGCAAAAGGACACTATTGTTGTAGTGTGGTGAATCAAGATGTGCCCCAACAACCATTGTTACAACATTAGACAAAGATATGGAGTACATACTTGTCGATTGAGTAGTTCGAAGAAGGGTTGTACTGGCTTGCAACGAGTTCTTGTTAAAATGGAGAGACATCCTTAACATTGAAGCCAGCTAGGAATGCAAAGAGAATCTGCAATTCATGGAGCAAATTCAACAGTAAAAGCATGAGAATGGGACGAAAATGCCACAGGATTAAGCGAGAAAGGATATCGTGGGTTGCTTGAACTTTCCAGTAAAAGCGGCTAAATTGGTGGGCTAAGGTGCACTAAGTAACAGGCTGCCCAAAATTTAAGCCCAAGCAACTAAGATTTCTAGGCCCAATGGCCCAAATCCAAGCCAACAAGTGCTAGCTTGGCTCGATTCTAGAATTTTTCAGCAATTATAACATATCTCACCACTTGTACATATCTAGAACTTTATACAATTGTGTATGCTTAGAAATATCTAGATATTTGGCAAATTGCACAAGTTGGATAGAGTTCTTTAAAATGGGCAAGCCTCTCGTATAAATAAGGCATGGTACTTGCCATTTTACACATAACTCTGCAAGCAACTCACATACTTGTCAAGCTCTCTTAAATCCACACTCTTTCAAGTAATATATTCTCTCTGGCTTTGTTGCTCTCTCTTCACCCTAGCTTTTCTGCAAGTATCATTGCTTAGTGTTGGAAATTAGGCCTTGATTTTAGCCTAAATACTAGAGATATTCTAAGATCCGTTTCCTATGTAAATATAGATAATAGCTGTATATATAGATGATAGTTGTCAAATATTAGCTCTTAATTAGTTTCCTTTTATATTACAATTGCTTTATGTAAAAAGGGATTCTTGTACTAATTGTCAATGTGACGGACACTATTTTTTCCTCATAATCTTAAGTTGGTATCAGAGCCTAGGGAATCATGTCTATAACCATGTCAGAAGTCACATCTGAAACCACTCCAACCTCTGCTCCTGTCATTCCAGAAAAAACATCTGAGACCCTGTGAAACCACTTCAACTCTCATTCTGTTCAAATCACCGCCATCCGCCTAAATGGCGAAAACTTCCTCCGCTGATCGTAATCTGTTTGGATGTATATCCGTGGGCAAAGAAAAATTGGTTACATCACTGGTGACAAGAAGGTTCCTGCTAATGATGATTCGTTGTACGCCACTTGGGATGTTGAAAATTCCATGGTTATGACATGGCTGGTCAACTCCATGGAGGAGGATATAAGCTCCAATTATATGTGTTATCCTACTGCTAAAGAATTGTGGGATAATGTTAGTCAGATGTATTCTGACCTGGGTAACCAATCTCAAGTTTTTGAGTTAACTTTAAAGTTAGGAGAAATTCGTCAAGGAGATGATTCTTTCACCAAATATTTCAATTCATTGAAAAGGTTGTGGCAAGATCTTGACCTCTTCAACACATATGAATGGAAATCCACTAACAACTGCAACCACCATAAGAAAACCGTAGAAGACAGTCGTATTTACAAGTTTCTTATCAGCCTCAATATTGTGTTTGATGAAGCACGAGGAAGGATTACTGCCAGACCTCCTCTACCACCCATTGGCGAAGTCTTTGCTAAAGTCAGAAGAGAAGAAAGCCGAAGGAGTGTAATGCTCAGGAAAAAGAGTATCGGTGAGTCAATTGAGAATTCTGCCTTAATTACTAATGCGGCAGCTTACAAGACTACAAATTATCAGCACAAGTCTGATGATAAGTCACAGGCCTGGTGCGATCATTGCCACAAGCCTTGCCATACACATTAGAAGTGTCGGAAATTTCATGGTAAACCTGAAAAATGGAAAAACAGCAAGCAATGGAGAAGAATCATAGGATTTCTTCTGCCAATGAAGCCAACTCAGGCCACTTCAATAAAGAGCAGATTGATCAACTCTTGAAGCTGATAAAATCCAACTTCTCATCTAGTATTCCTAGTGTTTCTTTGGCACAAACAGGTAGAAATCCTATAGCCTTTTCTTGTTTAAACTCTTCTCCATGAATCATAGATTCTGAAGCCTCTGATCACATGACTAGTTTTTTTCATTTATTTAATACTTATTCTCCTTGTTTTGGAAATAAAAAATTAGAATTGCCGATGGTAGTTTCTCACCTATTGCAGGAAAATGACTTATCAAACTGACCGAGAAAATTAATCTCAATTTTGTTCTTCATGTCCCTAAATTAGCCTGCAATCTTTTGTTTGTTAGTAAATTATCTAGAGATTCTAATTGTCATATTATCTTATTTGAATCACATTGTGAATTTCAGGACCAGAACTCGGGGATGATGATTGGACATGCTAGGATGATTGAAGGTCTTTACTACTTTGATAAAGTTCCTATTAGTAATAAAAAAAACTCAGAGCTTTATTAGTACTAGTTCAATTTCTATTCGAGAAAAAATAATGTTGTGGCACTATAGGCTAGGACATCCTAGTTTTCTTTATTTGAAATACCTGTTTCTAAAATTATTTAAATGGATTGGTTGCTCTTCTTTTTATTGCGAATGTTGCACTTTTACAAAACTTCATCGTTCTACTAATTTGCCAAAACAGTACCAGCCTCCAAACCTTTTTATTTAATTCATAGTGATGTTTGGGGTCCTTCTAAGGTCACTACCCTTTCTGGTAAAAAAATAGTTTGTTACTTTTATTGATGACCATACTCGTTTATGTTGGATTTATCTCATGCATAAAAAATCTGATGTAAAATATTTATTTGAAAATTTTTACACTATGATTGAAAATCAATTTCAAACCAGAAATTGGTATTTTACATTCTGACAATAGAACATAATATTTCAATGAGCACTTGGGTGAGTTTTTGAATGATAAAGGCGTTTTTCATCAATCTACATGTCAGAATACCCCTCAACAAAATGGCATTGCAGAATAGAGAAATAAACATTTACTTAAAGTAGCACATGCCAAAATGTTTTACATGCATATTCCTAAGTATTTATAGGGTGAAGTGGTTTTAACAGCATCTTATTTGATAAATAGGATGCCTACCAAGGTGTTAAAATACAAAACACCCCTTGATTGCCTTAAAGAATTTTTTCTTGCAACAAGGTTGTTTTCTGATTTACTTGTCAAAGTTTTTGGGTGTACTGTCTATGTTCATGTTCCAAGTCAATTTCATTCAAAACTTGACCCACGTGCTATAAAGTGTGTATTTTTGGGTTATTCATCGAACAAAAATAGATGTAAGTGTTTTAACCCTCAAACAAAAAATTTCTATGTGAGTATGGATGTGTCGTTTTTGGAAAAAAAACTCCTTATTTCTCTAAAAATTCTCTTCAGGGGGAGACAAATGGAGTAGAAGACGATTTTTGGGATATTTCTATCCCACTTCCAAAAGTTATTTGTCCTATTCAAGGACCATACTTTTCTGATAATGATCAGTTGAGAAAAACAGGTTCTTTAGTGCCTAGTACAGGAGATTCTCATTCAGGGGGAGAAGTACTACAAATAGATCAACATGACCTAAATTATGAGCTTCAGGTTTATACTAGGAAGAGATTTCATCTAAAAAGTAAAGACTTGATTCTCAATCCTACACAAGCCCAATTTGAAAACCGATTTCTGGCACGAAAATTTCAGGTAATCAAATCTCCACTCCAGCTTTGATTCCTTCTATTGTTTCCAATGATTCACCAATTATTCTTGATCTTGATCTCCCTATAACTATTAGGAAAGGTGTTCGAAATTGCACCAAACATCCTATTGCAAATTACCTTTGTTATCAAAGACTGTCAAAAAACCATAAAGCTTTCACATCTAGGATTTCACACTTGTTTGCTCCAAGGAATGTACAGAAAGCACTGGATGACCCGAATTGGAAATTAGCAGTCATGGATGAGATGAATGCCCTGAGGAGAAGTGGTACTTGGGAAATAGTTGATCCACCCAGGGGTAAGAAAATAGTTGGGTGTAAGTGGGTGTTTACTATAAAATATAATGCTGATGGAAGCGTTGAGAGGTACAAGGCGAGACTGGTGGCTAAAGGCTTCACTCAGACTTATGGGATTAACTATCAGGAGACTTTTGCTCTTGTTGCTAAAATAATTTTATCAGAATTTTTTTATCTCTTGCAGTGAATTCTGATTGGCCTTTGCACCAACTTGACGTTAAAAATGCATTTCTCAATGGTGATCTTAAAGAGAAGGTGTTCATGAGCCTACCACCAGGGTTTAAGAAGAGACTTGGTAGTGATAAGTATGCAAATTAAAAAAGTCATTATATGGTCTCAAACAATCACCAAGAGCGTGGTTTAAACACTTTGGAAAGGCAGTTATTAGTTATGGCTTCTTGCAAAGTCAAGCAGATCGCATAATATTTTATAAACACTCAAAAGATGGTAAAATTGCAATTTTGATTGTTTTTGTTGATGATATCATTTTAACTGGTAATGATGAAACAGAGTTAGTAGCCCTCGAGAAGAGACTTGCAAAGAAGTTTCAAATTAAGGATCTGGGAGTCCTTAAGTATTTCCTTGGAATGGAATTCACAAGATCCAAGGAAGGTATATTTGTGAATCAGAAGAAATATGTTCTTGATCTCCTTGGAGAAACAGATTTGCTTGGTTGTAAGATGGTAGAAACCCCAATTGATCCTAACTTGAAGTTACAACCTGCTAAGGTTGAAGAAGTAAAGGATAGGGAACAATGTCAAAACTCGTACGGAAGTTGATCTACTTGTCTCATACGCGACCTGATATCGCCTTTGCAGTCAGCATGGTAAATCAGTTTATGCACTTACCAGGGGCAGAGCATTTCCAGGCAGTCCACAGGATCTTAAGATATCTAACAGGAACTCCAGGGAAAGTCCTACTGTTAAAAAAACATGGACATCTTTAAGTTAAAGCTACACAGATGCATACTGGGCAGGAAGTGTCACGAACAGGAGATCAACATCTGGCTACTATTCCTTTGTTGGTGGGAACCTAGTTACATGGCGGAGTAAAAAAAAGAATGTAGTAGTTAGAAGTAGTGCGGAAGCAGAATTCAGAGCTGTTACCCATGGAATCTGCGAGGTTATGTGGATAAAAAGATTTCTTGAAGAACTGAAATTTGCTTTCTCAACTCCTATGAGAGTCTATTGTGACAACAAAGCTGCTATTTCTGTAGCTCATAATCCGGTTTTTCATGATCGAACAAAACATATAGAAGTGGATAAACACTTCATCAAGGAAAAACTCAATATTGGAATAATATGTATGACATATCTTCCAACAAATGAACAGTTAGCTGATTTATTAACAAAGGGATTGCACAAGATGCAATTTGATAAGTTGACTAGCAAGCTGGCTATGGAAGATATCTTCAAACCAGCTTGAGGGGGAATGTTGAAAATTAGGCCTTGATTTTAGCCTCAATCGTAGAGATATTCTAGGATCCGTTTCCTATGTAAATATAGATGATAGCTGTCAAATATTAGCTCTTAATTAGTTTCCTTTTCTGTTACAATTGCTCTATGTAAAAAGGGATTCTTGTACTAATTGTCAATGTGACAGACACTATTTTTTCCTCATAATTTTAAGTCTTAGCTAGTTTGAGAAACTCGACAGGCTTACTAAGCAATTTTTGTGATAGAACTAGCACAAAATACTCATCCTGTGACAATTTGCTTAAGAGAAGGAAGATTAGAAAATCACTTTGATTCTGTTGTGGTTTGCAAATGAATTTGTAAGCCAATTTATAAGATTTGTGGAGTGCAATTTGATCTAGGAAAATATGCACTAAATCTTAGAATTTAGAGTACTAATTTAATTTTTGACATTTAAATATGTAACAGTTGAAAAAATTTAAAATATTTAATCAATTGTAGAAACTCTTTAAGCTATGTTTTCCTTTGAAAATCAGTCATGTTCATCCTCATAATAGCCCTCTAATTCTTGCTATAATACTTTATCAATTTCTGTAACAATAGCTAATTGATTCGGCTGTCATACTCTCAGATTTATTTCATTCTAGTGCATTATAAAAAGAAAATTGCAAAACCAAACTAAGACTTGCTGGATCAAATTTTAATAGCATTTGTGGATGCAAGACGTGCAAGCCCACACGAGTCGAGCCAAATTGATTAGTAGTTTGCACCCTTGCATGGGCACGCATAGAGAAAGCCTTTATCCTTATAGTACTTACCATTTATCATATGTGGAAGTATATATAAAGCCTTTAATTCTTAGTTACTTTTCCAATGTAGGATTTGCCAATTTTCCTTCTTTTTTTTTTTTAAAACCAATGGGTGTTCTTTGATATCTAATTTCTCATTCATCCATACACTAAATTTAGCATTCTATGATGTGTTATGAAAAGCTCACGAAGGAAATTCCAAGTGATCAATGCATATATATTTTATGGATATTCATCTTTCTCAAAATTGCCTTAAAAAAAACCATATTGTGCTATTTTTTTCAACACTTCTGTTAAAAGGGGCTCAAGGTAGTACATATATGTTTGTATGCTTTGCAAGATCATTAATTTGTTGCCAAAAGATAAAATTGAGCCAAAATTCTAATCTGTCCCCAAACTCAAAATCTAATTGCTGCCCTCTTTTTTCCTTTTAAAATAATACTTTCAGATATGCAGGAGATGTATAATTTTATATGGATCCGTCTGAAACAAAAGGTAATAAGTCCATTATCCAGAGTCACATGCCAAAACTTTTATGGCAATAGACACAATATATATATGACTGCTAAAATAAATCCTCAATTATGGCAAGGCTTAATTCTTGTAGGGAGAAAATCAGGTTTTTCAATTTCTCAATTAAAATCTTTTTGGACCAATCTCATACAACATATAAGAATTAAGTAATCTAGAAATTCGTACCTTTGATGATCTGAGAAGACGAACGATTGAGAGTTGTAGATCCGTCTCCAAACGATCTTCCAGGCTATGACTTAAGATCGATCAACACTGGACGTGTGGACGTCTGTTTCACCACTCCCAATTGCAACTGACGTCTCTTAGATGTATTCTATATTTTTCTCAAAAACCCTGGAATTCAATTCTCTCTATTTTTTTTTAGAGAAAAGTACCCCTTTTATAATATCTTATGAAAAACCCTAGTATGTTAGGATTAGGATTCCTATTTTAATTTAAAATAGGATTCCTCT
Source organism: Atalantia buxifolia (assembly GCA_030444775.1). Lineage (NCBI taxonomy): Eukaryota > Viridiplantae > Streptophyta > Magnoliopsida > Sapindales > Rutaceae > Atalantia > Atalantia buxifolia. The sequence goes on along the minus strand of CM059836.1, from coordinate 23,976,928 downwards.
TTTAATTTAAATATTTAAATATTTAAATTAAATACTATCTCTCCACTTACGTAAAAGTGGAGAGAATGTGTAACTAACTAGGGGACCACCTTGTAAAATATCACAAGCTCCCTTTTACACTTGAGTATAACATACTAGACTTTAACAAATATTATAATTATGATTTTCACCTAATACGTCAGTTTTCTTACTTTTGGGTCCAGTGATGGTGTTGTCAATTAAATAAGTTAACCCGGGGATCATTTGGGAACATACAATAGTGGCTACGATAATTAAATTTGTAATTAAAAAAATATAATTATTTAATTCCAATTCTACTCCACTATAAGATTGGGCCCACCTCCATAATTGTATGCTTGAATAATAATTCGCCCAAGCCACATTGATTTCTTTACTGCATAATCTTTTATACCACATCATTAATTAAATCGATATCTCAACTGTCCAATCGATTTAATTATATTTTGTTCCTTAATACTTACTAGTTTTCTCTAATGATCATTTTCAACATACTAAATATGTTGACACACTCTGGCCAGAGAATTCTATGATCAAGTCTTTCAAAACCCATCAAGAGATGTGTCGTACAAATTCTATATTGTTAATCTATAACTCCAATACTCATAATTGCCTCCACCAAGATACCGGGTAATCTTGACCACAAGTGTGTGTCGTGCCCATTGGTAACTCAAATGGAATAACAATTACAATTATGAAATCATAACTAATTCAAGATTAAGATTACAGTAAAATCAATGCCTATGAGATTTAATAAGTCTGACAGTCATTTCAAGGTTAATTAAATCTCATATGTGATCCTGTTCAATGTAGTCGTACTACATCAATAAATTCATACATGATTAAGACAAACCATTTAATGAATTTATTACAGTCTATACCTAAATAAAGTGCCCAATTTTATTTATCAACTGCAAACATAATTTATTTAATCATAAAATAGCTTGTATTTATGTCTTCTGTGAATCCACATGGTGATCACATAAATACATATAATATGATCAAATAAACTTTACTCAAAATATTAATGCAAGATACTTGAATAAAATACCTCATTTATTTTATTAATCAGAAAAATTATTTATTACAATAAATATATAAATATGCTTTAAAGAGCATATTTTTCCAACAATTCTTTCATAATATTGAAAACAATAACAAAAATCAATCAATTTAATCATATGGTGCCAGCACATGGAAATTGTTTGAATTATTTAGCTCAACTGATCAAATCCACATACACTATAACCCACATAATTATGAAGCAATCAAGAAATATGAAAATAAAGTTCAACTAAATTAAAGATGCAGCTGAAGAGAGTTATTACAACACCCAAAAGAAAATGAAAATAAAAATGCAAAAAGCTAGCAAAGAAGTCGATTCCCAAATTTTGAAAAACATAAACAAACAAAAAGGTAGAACTTACGATAAAATAAAAACAGCACCGCCTTCAAAACATAATTAAGAATCACCAAGAATCGATTTCTTCATCGCTTCAATATGGGCACGAGCTTCTTCATTGACAAGATCATATTTTGAGATCAAAAGCTCCAACTCACCTTTTGCCACTTGAAGCCATTTCTTCTCCAAATCTTCACTCTCCTCACTTGGAACCAAATGAGCATTCTTTATCACCAAATCAGGCCCCAAATTCAACTTAAAGAACTCAATAACTTTTGAGCGAACAGAAATAGCAGAAATACCACAGCCAATGCCTTGAGTTTTTGGAGCAAATGGTTCGTTCCAAATAATATTAGAGAGATCAAACAAAACTCGATCATGATGCTTCCACATTGACTTCCTATTATTTTTTGCGTTATTAACGTGCTTTGTCTTCAAAGCACGTAGTTTCTCTTTTATTTGAATTTTATTAAAATCTCCTTGGAGAGAACCAGATACATACCTATGAAACCTGTTAAAATCAGCATTAGGCAGAATATGTTTCCCCTCCCTGAATTTAATTGCTCCTTGTAAAACAGTTATCTCATCAGAATCGCTCCATATCTTTACAAAGGCCTTTTAGACTCATTATGAATAACAATGGCGTTTGAATGGTCAGCTTCAACCATTTGAATCTCTTTCCCTTTGCAGCTTTTGATACTTTGAAATTTAGAAGACATTGCGTTACATATGTTACTAAAAACTAATAGAATTTTGTCAAATGAAATTCAAAATTGAATATTTTCATCTCATCTCTGCCTCTACTCACAAGGTTGGTTTGGTTTATAGGCATAAATGAGCGTGTCGAGTATACACACGATGACGAACTGGTTAATAAATTTTGCTTTCTTGATTGTCATTTTAGAATTGATGTCTTCAATAAATGTTACCTTTCTCTAGAACGATTGATTTTTCTGTTGACCAACTAATTAATTAATTACATAAGGGTTTACTGAGAAATCAATTCAAAAATAAGAATTAAATTTGATTGCTGGGTATTGAGTTGACTGTCTCTTTTAAAATCGTATGGTTTTGAATTTTGATCACAGCCATAATATTTCAGCATTAATTTAACGTACCAATTGTTTTAACTGGCTTCTACATCCATTAGGAAAGACTAAAATATTAAATAGACCGTCTTTGAAGGACAGTCATGACGGCTGACGTCTAGAATGAAATAAACAGTAGAATTTGCTTGAAACACGTTATTATTTCATACACCTATCTATAAAATTTAAAAATTAATTTTTACTCAGAAAACCCTTTTAAATGTTAAAAAATCCCAGTTAAATCTTTTTTATTTACGCTAATTCTCTTGTTGATAAAAGCATAAGACAGTTATAGTAAAAATATTACCCTTTAAATTCAAAGTTTTTATTTACCAGTATGGTAAATTACAATGATTTGTTTATATCATTGAAGAAAGTTAAGGAACCCAGGAGGTCAAGAGGAAGAATCTGATCTTTGACGTCTTATACCCATGTTGCTTATACTAGTCAAATTGAAAGGACCATGTAGTGCCAATAACCCAAGAATTGTATTAGAAAACGATTTAAGCTAATTAAAGTGCAGATCCTCTCAAAGAAATGAGGGCCGAAAAAATTGCATTACATGAGACAAACAATATGTGCTATATTTTTCACATAACATCTCTACACTCTTATTCTTGACTTATAACACTAGAATTTCTCAAATGTTTTATAGAGAAATCAATTAGCCATCAGTTATTTTTTGTTCCCCGTAAAGACATGTTATTGTGCTAGTTTACTCTAGGTATCCCATCATTTATGACACAATTTGGATCCATGTTTATGTATCTCTCATTATTAGATAAAAAATTTCATATCTTATAAAATTACTGATTACTTTGTTTTATCATCAAATGGATGAATGTTATATCAATCGAGCTGAAGACAAAAAATACTTAAAATAGACAATCACTCATTTATGACAACAAAACATAGATGTAACCAAAATAAACAACCAACAATTTTCATGCTACAGTTATTTTTATAGTTAATTTCCACAAATAAAATTAAGGAAAAAGCCCCTTTACTCAAAAAATAAAAAATAAAAATTGCCTGAGTTGGTGCCCGACCAGGCCAAACTCAAAATGGTATGATAAATTTACAGCTTTTTAAGCAAGGGGCTTGGCTTGCGCGTTGCGGTGACAAAATCATACTTAGAATTATCCAACTCGCTGAGCTTTCCAAATTTACTTTCATAGCCACCCAAGAGCTCGAACCTGAAGCATATGTAATTTGAATAACATATAATATAAATCATTTAGCATATGAGACATGCTACAATGCATGCATGCATATAGAATAATAAATGAAAATTTAATTAATTTGCTATTTTCTTTAACCAATAGTCAAACTTAAAACGTAGGTACATACCAATATGCTAAACTCTGGAATGGAGCATACTGATCGTAAACCTCTTTAACATATTTTCCAACAGTTTTTCTGTTGCTTTTCCTTGAATGTGCCTGTCAAAAATATAAAAATTGAAATAATTAATACTAATCATGGTTAATCTATTTTTTAACATAATTATTATAATATATTATTGTAAGATAATCATCCGCAAATTAATTAAAGTACACATGAGTAAATTAACCTCTTGTAAATGCCTGATGGTTTCAGTATCTGTTGGAACCTTGTGATAAAATCCAATGCAAGCCAGCACATTGGCACACACAAATGGACCAAAGCCTTTGTTCTTCATCAACAATTTATACACTTGCTCCCACGGTGCTTCTTCCAAAAATTGAATATTGAGTTGGCCACGCTCAATTTTTCTAGCAAAATTGAGAATGTAATCTGCTCTGTATCCAAGATTGTTACGTAATTCTCTCATCAAATCCTTATTCATTAGATTGGTTAATTCTCTTGAGGTTGGAAAATTTTCCACAGATTTTGGTTTGGTTGAATTTGAGTCATTATCATCATCTTTTATTAATTCTGGTTGAAGCTTGCAAAGTGCTCGAGCCATGCTCAATGTCTTCGTCCACCTATATATGAAATAAATTTAGAATTAGAGAAATAATTATAGCTCAAATACATAAAATCTTGACAATTGAAATAAAAACTTGTTAAATAAAATAATATATTTCCCCAACTATCAAGGTTATTAGTAGTTAAGCACAATATAAGCATCAATATTAGCTCGTTTTGCAGGGGTAAGGCTTGTTAGGTCACCCTTGATTAAGAATCATCTGTCCTTCTTTGTTAGGTCACACCTGATTAAGAGTCATCTGTCTTCCTTTCTTTTTATCAGTAAATCAAAGCTCCTCTTGTACCATAGAGTTTACAAAAGTAAAAACACACACACACACACACTATATATATATATATATATGGTAGTTGAATGTTACATTCAATTATGCATGATAAAAGCAGTAATGATCTGATATAGCAAAATCACACATTTTTTTATTTTTGGGAATAAACATATCTTTAATGGGGAAAAAGAAGAATGAATGGTACGCAGCACATGCATGTGTAAATCAACATCTTACGAGGAGTTGCAAAGGAGAATAGACTTGACAATATCTTCAAAAAGAGAAGGAGAGCGAAAGAGTCGACCGAATCCTTTTTGCTTTGCTTGTTGATGAATGTTTTGAAAATCCCTCACATCTTGTTCATCTCTCTCTGTTAATCTTAACATTCTTGTTATTTGTTTTCGTATGACTTGTCGGTCTGCGGCTGTAAGTTTGGACACAACTTCATTGTCGTCATTATCAAGCGTACGAGCAATGAGACAATTTTGTTCATCAATAGAAATGGACACATTAATAGATTTTGTAGAATCTGAAAGACGCAAAGGTCTTTGGAGAGATTTTGTTGAAGGGATCCAATTATTTGGAGACATCATAAAAAATCCATGATTGCAAATAGCTTCTTCTAAATCGAAGGTCGAACACCACTCTCCTAAAGGCAATTGGAACAAACATGTTGGCTTTTCTTTCATGGATATTATACAGATATATGAAGTGAAAAAAGTTAGTAAACTATTGCATGTATGACATGAAGATAACAAATGCGCAAATGAGAATTGGCTTTTGGCTTTTGCTCAATTAAATAGTGTTCTTTGTTTTATAAGCAGAGTTTTATACATTTTTTTCCTTTTTGGTTGTATAAATGTTTTAAAAAAAAATTCCAAAACCTATTCAAACGACCGTTAGACTTTCTCCTAGGAATAGTACAAACAAAATTATAAATGCTTTGAAATTCTAATAAAAGTTATTAAAACTATTCATTTTGTCTCACTCATGTGCTTCTAAAAGCACATTAAACTAGCGAAGTTCTTAATGCCGTTGTCATGCACGCATACTTGATCAACGATAAAGTTAAAAAATTTAAAGATCCTTGGAAACAAAATATGCATGGGACATTCCCATTCCTTAAAAATTTTCGATAATCTCAATATTAATTTGATTGACTACAAGGTCCTTTTTAATTTGACAAGAACTATTTCTATGAACCTCAATATTTGGACAGACCACAAAATCTGTAGCTCAAATGTAATAACATACAATTAATTAATTAATTAATTATATAATGACAATAATATTATATCAATTACATAGTCTGATTATTTAAGCTAACAATTTGATTACTGATCACTGGTAAATGGCTCCAAATATTTTACATTATTAGAATTGGTTCAGCTATGATCACTGGCAATCAGCCCAAGATTGTTGGCAAAATTGTAGGCTGTCTTTTATCCATTAGAAGCATAACTTGTGCACTTAAAATTGGCACATCACATGTTTGACAAAATTACTATAACAAATGTGTAACTCTTGTACTCTTTCTTTTTTATCATCAATTTTGTACTATAAATATGTACTTGCAAATAGTGAAAGATATATACAAAAATCATTTCTTTCATGAATTCTTCTTCTTCTAATTTCTTTTACATGGTATCAGAGCACTGATTACTCTCCTCATCATGAATATTGAATCCAGCCTCGGAATTAATCAAAGTACATCCACTGGATTGGTCACTCAAAATCATACTTCTCTATATTATCTTCATCCCTCTGATAATCCAGGCACTGTACTAGTGTCTCAACTCCTAACCGGTGATAACTATCGCACTTGGCATCGAGCAATCCGAATGGCTTTGTCAGCCAAAAATAAAATGGGATTTGTCAATGGAACTATCTTAAAACCAGAGGGCCCTAAGGCTACAGAAAGGGAACGTTGTAATGATATGGTATTATCTTGGCTATTGAATTCTATATCTTCTGATATTGCTAATAGTGTTATTTATGCTGATACAACTAAAGAAGTTTGAGATGATATCTACAATTGTTTTTCTCAAGGAAATCTTGCTAGAATCTTTCAAATCAAGCGTGCTATATGTACTCTTCTCCAAGAATAGTCATTCATAACTGCTTAATATACAAAATTAAAGACCGTTTGGGATGAACTTGCATCTTATACTTTCATTCCAAATTGTTCTTGCAGATCTCTTAAAGAAATTCAAGAATATTAACAACAAGAGCGTGTTTATCAATTCTTGATAGGATTAAATGACTCTTATGCTGCCCTTCGAAGTCAAACTCTTGCTATGGGTTCACTTCCAACCTTAGGAAAGATTTACTCCACATTCATCCAAGAAGAAAAACAAAGAGAGCTTCATATTAATGTCAATCCCCTTCCTGAATCTGCAGCACTAGCTGTAGCTAAGGGTGAATTCAATCAAAACAAATTTCGTCCACAAAATAGTGATTCTAAAGGCAAGCAGCGACCAAAGTGCCAACATTACAGTAAGCTTGGGCATGTTAAAGCAAAATGCTACTGGCTTTCCACCGAAACAAGCTCATGCAGCTTCCACCACAACTGATGTCCATTCAACAAACAACGCTGCAGCTCTTGCTTCAACAAATAAGTTTGAAATTCCTCACTTCACAGTAGAGCAATATCAGCAGCTGATATCCGATATCCATTTTAACTCTACTGCACCAGCAGCAAATCTCACGGGTAACTCTGTTTATTATTCAAATTCTACATCTTCACCTTGGATTATTGTTACTGGTGCATCTGATCATATTACTTCATCCATAGATTCATTATCACATGTTACACCTATCTCTACTCATAAACTTGTTCGCTTGCCTAATGGTAGTTTTTCACAAATCTCTCATATTGGGAATATCAATCTATCAAAACAAATCATGCTTAGCAAAGTTCTTTGTGTACCTGATTTTTCTTTTAATCTTTTATTTGTTAGTAAAATTACTAAGTTTTTAAATTGTGCTGTTATTTTCTTTCCTCACTTTTGTGTTTTCAGGACCTTGTGTCGAAACAGATGATTGGTCTAGGTAAAGAGCACAATGGACTTTATTACTATTATCCTACCTTTTTTCCTACTGTTTTGCTCACTCAATAGCTTCCTGCATTTGATCTATGGCACTGGCGCTTGGGTTATCCATCTGCATCTCGACTTTCTTATTTGGCTGAGAGTATTAATAACTTCTCTTCTAGTTATTATTTATTTTGCCATGTGTGCCCTTTATGTAAGCACACTCACTTACCTTTTCCTAATAAAAATAATCGGTGTAATGAACCTTTTGATTTAACTCATGTTGACATTTGGGGTTATTATTCAGTTCCTTCTTTATCTGGAGCTCATTATTTCTTAACTTCTGCTGATGATCACTCACGTTGCGCTTGGCTTTATTTAATGAGACATAAATCCGAAACTCAAATTCATTAAAAAAATTTCTTTGCCATGATTAAAACTCAATTTCAACGTTCCATTAAGAAAATTCGTAGTGATAATGGACTTGAATTTATATCTATGTCTCATTTTTTAATGAACATGGCATTTTGCATCAACGTACTTGTGTAGCCACATCCCAACAAAATGGTGTTGCTGAACGCAAGCATCGTCACATCTTAGAAGTTGCACGTGCTCTTCGTTTTCAAGCTTACTTACCTCTCAAGTTTTGGGGTGAATGTGTTCTAACGGCAACATATCTTATAAATCGTTTGCCTACACCCTTGCTTTCTAGTAAGACTCCTCATGAAGTTCTTCTTAAATCTAAACCATCTTATGACCATTTGCGTTTTTTTGGATGCTTATGTTATGCTCAAAATTTATCTCCCAAGAAACATAAATTTGCTCCTTGAGCAATTAAAGGTATTTTTATCGGGTACCCTTTTGCTCAACGAGATTATCACATATATGATCTTGAAAAGCATATTATATTCACTAGTCGTGATGTCACTTTTCAGGAGAGGATATTCCCTTTTCAAGAGAAACAACTTCAGCAAAATCAACCCTCAATTTTTTTGCCCATACCAATAAATGAAGTTATCAATGAAACATCAAACGAGGCTAATGATCAGCCATCACCAAGTGATCAAGAAAATCTGCAACTATTTACACTTGATCAACAAAATCAGCCACCACCATCTGGCTTGGACATTGATACACTTCGTCGCTCTACTATGACTTATCGACCACCTTCATATCTTCAAGATTATAATTGTTCGCTAGTCACCCACTCTAATTTTTACCTTATCGTCCTTTCCCAACCATTTCTAAGTCTAAAACTATCTCTTATCCTCTTCATAATTTTATATCTTAGAATACATTATCTTTTAAACATTTTGTCTTTACAGTTGCTATTTCTGTAGAAATTGAGCCAACATCGTATGCTTGAGCAATTAAGCACCCAAAATGGCGAGAAGCTATGGTTGCTAAAATTCAAGCTCTTAATAAGAACAAGACTTGGACCCTTACACAGCTTCCTCCTAGAAAGGTGCCTATTGACTGTAAATGGGTGTATAAAAGTAAGTTTCGGTCAGACGGGTCTATTGAGTGATACAAGGCTCACCTTGTAGCTAAAGGTTTCACTCAAAAAGAAGGTTTGGACTATCATGAAACATAACCCTATAGCTAAACTAACAACTGTTCGATGTGTTCTTGTTGTTGCAGCTATAAAAAATCGGCCTTTATATCAACTTGATGTTCATAATGCTTTTCTTCATGGAGATCTTCATGAAAAAGTCTACATGAAACCTCCTCCAAGATTTTTTCAACAAGGAAAGCACTTAGTTTGCCGAATTCAAAAGTCCTTATATGGTCTTAAACAAGCTTATTGTAATTGGTTTGAAAATTTTTCTTCCATCCTTCATCTTGTTGGATTTAAACAATCTCATTGTGATTATTCATTATTCACACCTACAATAAGGTCCTCTATTACTGTGGTACTGGTATATGTTGATGATATCACCATCACTGGTAATAATGAACTTGCCATAAAAGCTCTTAAGGATGTTTTGCATAATCGTTTTCACATGAAAGATCTTGGAATTTTGAAATATTTTTTGGGAATTGAAAGCTCTTAAATATTTTTTTTATCTCAACGAAAATATGCCTTAGAGATCTTGAATGATGCAGCCTTGTTGGTGTTAAACCAACTGATTTTCCAATGGTGCAAAATTTAAAACTAGCTTCAGATGATGGTGATATCTTAGAAGATCCAAGCTTATTCAGAAGACTAGTGGCACGCCTCTTTTATCTCACCATTACTAGACCAGATTTGGTGTATTCAGTTCAAAAACTTAGTCAATTTGTCTCTAATCCGGGTAAACCTCACTTAGATGCTACTTATAGAATTTTAGCATTTTTAAAATCTTCTCCTAAGAAAGGCATCATATTATCTTCTGATAGTTCTTTTCAAATTGAAGCTTATTGTGATTCAGATTGGAGAGACTGTCTAACCACTCAAAGATCTATCACTAGCTATTGTGTCTTTCTTGGAAAAAGTCCTATTTTATGGAAAAGAAAGAAACAACCAATTGTAGCTTGATCTACATCAGAAGCAGAATATAGGGCCATGGCTTCCGCTACTTGTAAATTAATTTTGTTGAAATAGCTTTTAAATGATCTTGGAGTTTCACATCCACAACCTGTGCAACTCTATTGTGACAATAAAGCTGCTCTCCATATTGCTGCCAATCCAGTATTCCATGAAAGGACCAAGCATTTTGAGTTGGACTGTCACTTTGTTCGAGAGAAAATCCAAGCAAGATTGATCAAAACAGCACATGTTTCATCTGCTCATCAAATTGCTGATATTTTTACGAAAGCCCTTTGAAAGAAACAATTCTATCATCTTAGTGGCAAGTTAGGCATTCACAACATCCATGCTCCAACTTTAGGGGGAGTATTGGAATTGGTTCAGCCATGATCACTGGCAATCAGCCCAAGATTGTTGGCAAAATTGTAGGCTGTCTTTTATCTGTTAGAAGTATAACTTGTGCACCTAAAATTGGCACATCACGTGTTTGACGAAATTACTATAACAAATGCGTAACTCTTGTACTCTTTATTTTTTATCATCAATTCTGTACTATAAATATGCACTTGTAAATAGTGAAAGATATATACAAAAATCATTTCTTTCATGAATTCTTCTTCTTCTAATTTCTTTTACATACATAATATGAAATATGGTCGTAAATCTTTCAAGATCCCAAAAATTTTGCTCCAAGTACACCAAACACAAATACAAATAATAATTACTGAAGACGGCCTTAAATATTTTCCCCTATTTTGAATATAGTTTGAATGATAAATTCATTACTATAATTTTTTTAATGCAAGCATTACCATTATCATTCAATCGTTACTCAAATAAAAGCAATTATTTTTTTTTTTGTGGAGAGTTGTAAATTATGTGGAAATTAAACTTATAAATTATATATAGCTGCTGGTTGAAGGAACATTCATCGTTTATCAAGACATTGATGAAAAGGAGCTTTACTTTCTATATCCTCTTCTATAGTACTCCTTCTTACGACACTGATTATCACGGTTTTACACCTTCATATACCATCACAAGAGGGCCTACTTCACCTAGAGAAATGAAGAATGGGAATAAGGCTACCTGAGCCGCTGATTGGGAAAGCAAAAATGGGAATAGAAAATAACAAGAAAACTAGTTTATTATTGAATGAGTGGACGATGGATTTACTTAATATATTTTGAATTCTATAAAATTTGAAGGGGTATTTAGAATTTTTTTAAAGTCAAAAGCTTCTGAGACTGACCTATACTCTTATGAGTGTCATTTTAAAAAATATATATTGATGCTTATGAGACGGATCAATACAAAGAGGCTCAATCTGAAAATCTCTTAGATAGGCAAAAACACCTAATAACTCATGAGCGATAGGTGAAAACAGTGATGATATTTGACCTCTTCAAATGATCTCATCTGCTCTCAACAATCGCTTTTATCATAATTCTTTTTTATTCATATATGAAATTACTAAAAAGGATAATTATTCGAAAAAGATGAGAATCTCAAATCAGCTATATACGACCAGTCATGAACTATGAGTTTATTGTAGGAATTATGTAGAATTTCAATCGAACTCTGATTTCCCTCAAACAAACAATTCCCCGCTTCAAATTATTTGAACTCCAATTGATAATTATGCAAATGTCCCTATATAAAATGCAGTCATTGCCAACAAGGTTCTGCCACATGTCCTGAGGGACCTAAAGATGCCCTTCACAGCCCTACTATATAAACCAAGCTTGAATCCCAAGAGAAGGGCTTTTTCCTTTTAGATTTATCTCTAAATTCTTCTCTTTCTTTATTCGCTTCAAAATGAAGGTCCTTTAACTCTCTCAATTCTCCAAAAGCTCTTTACCTCTTCTATTCTTAAAGCTTTCACAACTCAACATCACATACCATGCAAGTCCCTTTCTCCACTACTTATCTCTTCACAAAGAGACCGTATTCCTCACTCTTTACCTCAGTCCTCATCTTTCTATTCCTTAGAAGTATCTCTAAGGATATAAACTAACCTCCTCTTAAAAAGCCTAAGAGGTAGAAGCAATATGAAGACTCTTTTTATGTTCTTTATTACCTGTAGTATGAAGACCCTTCTAAGATCATATTTTACAAAGTTGATAGGTTGTTGAGCTCATAGACGCAAGCCATAGGCAAATCATGTAAATCTTGTGTGTCTTGTACATTTATGCCTATGAATGCTTTGTTCTTCTTAAGGACACCCCCCAGAGTTCCCCAAGAGCATCCTCAATGATCCCCAGAGCTTCCCTAAGGTTCCACTAAGCCTTCTAAGACTCCTTGGGCTCTATAAGCCCTATATAGTGCCCTTGGGATCCGTTAAATATAGCTTCCTAATCTATTTGGAGCATCATGTCATCGTCCCCATCATTAAGTAAATTGTAATATCCCTCGGTGTATACTACTAGGACAAGTAAAAAATCAGCCAAAATAGTATCATATCATGTAAAGACCAAGACTAACAGTATTGTTGATTGTTGATTATTTTGAATTGATTTTAGCTTAGTCCAAAAGCATTATTAGAGATTGGTAGAGGGGTTTCTTTTTGATAATGTTGTAGGCTGGTTCATTTTAGAACAAGCTTTGGAGATGAACTACAAGGATGAACTAAAAAATAAAAAGAAAGATTCATTAATAACGATACCAGCAGAGGTCGGCAACGATACTCTGATGACCAAGTTATATAATTGTTGCAGAAAGTGATGGGTTTCTGAGAAACCCTAAAATCCATGGAAAATGGAGAGTTATGAGGAAGATGTCGAGCCTATCTTTTTGGAGCTAACTTAACATTATACATAAAGTGCCCCTGAGGGAGTCTTAATGTCCTCTTGGACACGTGGTGAGTTGTAATAAGCCATTCTCCTCCTTAGATAGAGGTATTTGAGGTAGTTTGATTATTTAACTTAAGTCCTTTGGTATCTCTAAGGTTGAGCACCTGTAAAATAATGTTTGGTGCATTCTATGTTTAAGTCAATGAGCTGTCCTTAGTGATAGCAAGTGTTAACCTTTGATTAGCTGTAACGACCCCTTGAATTCTGAGATCGAATCTAACTACAATTCACATATTTACTAAAATATCTCTTTCCAATCATAAAAATTCGATCCTCAAATATATCTGTTAAACTACAGTAAAAGAAATTAAAATTTTTTCAAACCATCTACAATCCTTAGTTCAAGTCCTTCTCCTTATTGATTACAAATCAATCCTAAATTTCTAAGAATCAAAATAATCTATAAGTACAAGACTTAGGAACCAAACTAGTTTTTCATATAGCAAAATACATACATACATAAATATAATACAAATAGATGATATGCCATGTCTTTTGAAAACATTGTGAAACAAATTCACCAAAATCTCTCTCTTTGTCATATTCAAGCTTCACACTTCCTTTGAAGTCACTTACTTGAATTACTTTAATTTAATTACTGCTCAGTAGGACTTTTACTTAACTTTAACAAATTTGTGCTTCATGTAAACATCCTTCACCTAACTTATCTCTTGAACATAACATCTAAAATGTCCACTAAACAAGTAACAAATTCAAGAAACCAAGCAAAATGGAAAACTTACTTACTTTCTTCAAATTCAATTTGTTGAAATCCACTTTCTCATTTCATAGAAAACAAAATGGATATTCATGGTTATGCCAATGGACTTTTACACATACTTTTTCCAAGTATATAAACACCTTACACATAACAATAATCATATAGTCATATAAATCTATATCCGTATAGATCAAAATAAGCTTTTCAAACATGTCAAACATACACATATTTTTATTTGATTCATGTAAAAGTATAGTTTACTTACTTCTTGGCATCCCCATATAACAAATGCATATTGATATCATCAGTCTAATTCAATAAGAAAACTCTCGTAAGATATAATTAGATCATGATCATAATTGCTCATGTTTCTAACAACTGCCTCTGGTCATTTTCTCGCGAAAAGAATGGCTGGTTATTAACCATTAGCTCTTAGGGGTTCAATATGTGTCCTACTTCATCGATGATGTAGCCGAAAATGGAAATGGTGACCAAGTCGAATTTAGGTTTGACTCGGTTCAGCTATGCCCTCTCTTTTTCTCTTTCTCTAGTCACTCTCTTTCTTCTTCTTTCTTTCTCAACTGATCGTTTTTCTCATTTTTGTACTAAGGGTTACTAAAGAGCACAAAGACTAAAATACTGTTATTTTAGTTTCTTAAAAGAAATTTATCCTCGAAATTCACTTTTAGTAATGTTTAAAAAAAGCTACACCACAAAATTACTTATGACTTGAAAATTTTTATAAAGACCTAAACAAAATATATCATGCTTTTGCTACATTACTCTATTACCTCAATTATATATATTTCTTAGCAATAAAATCAAAATGCTTAAAGATTTGGCATAGACCTACTTCTAATCATTCTTACAACATCCTTCTAATATCCACACATTTTAGATTAGGAATTGCTCCAGTACCATCTGTAATGACCCACCCTAAGCTTGGAGGGTGAAACTAAATATAACTCACATATATACTTAAATATCTCTTTGCAATCATTAATAATTCAATCCTCAAACACAATTATTAAATTGTAGTGGAAGAATTTAAAATTTCACCAAACTATCTACCATTCTCAATTCAAGTCATTCTTCTTACTCATCACAAATCCATCCTGAATTTCTGAGAATCACAATAAACTATAATAAGTACAAAACTCAGTAAGCAAACTATAGCAAAGTACGTACATACTTATTTCTAATGCAAATGAATGACATGGCATGGTCTTTTGAAAGCATTGTAAAACAAATTCATTAAAGTCTCTTTCTTTGTCACATTCAACTTCACACTTCCTTTCAAATCGCTTACTTGATTTACCTTAATTCAATTACCCCTTTAGTAGGACTCTTACTTAATGTCCATAACTTTTGGCTTCATGCAAACGCTATTTACCCAACTTATCTCTTAAACATAACATCTAAAGTGTCTATTTAAGCAAGTAAAAAATTCAAGAAACCAAGAAAAATGGAAAACTCACTTACTTTTTTTTAATTCAATTTGCTAAAATCCATTTTCTCATTTAATAGAAAACATAATGCATATTCATGATTATGCCAATGAACTT
Organism: Atalantia buxifolia; assembly: GCA_030444775.1. Taxonomy (NCBI): domain Eukaryota; kingdom Viridiplantae; phylum Streptophyta; class Magnoliopsida; order Sapindales; family Rutaceae; genus Atalantia; species Atalantia buxifolia. Next base: position 23,961,504 of record CM059836.1, on the reverse strand, counting down.
TCACACATACTTTTGTCCATGTGCATAAACACACTTTAACACACAATAACAAATCACATAAATACATGAACAAAATCATATAAACCCATATCTATACATATCAAAATAGGCATTTCAAACATGTTAAACATGTACACATTTTTTATTGTGATTCATTTAAAAGTCTAATCTACATGTAACGAATGTGTATTGATATCATCATCCTAAAATCAGTAAGAAAACTCTCATATAATGATCATAAACTCCAACATCCTTAAATTTCTCATTTAAAGCATCTTCTAAACTTAACCTCAAATTTTGAAGTTACTAAAATGCCTTTAATGGTTAATGGTGACTAGAGGTCAACCAACGGTATTGGGAAGGTCTGGATACGAGCTCTAGCTCATTTTGAATCAAACAGTGGCAACGATGTGCTCTAATATACGACCACGACTCTAAATTGAGCTTCAATAGTTGAGCTTGCATCAGCAGGTGATCAGTAGCGATTTGGCTACTTTTGGTGATGGTTATCGGTCAGGCTTTGAAAAGGGTACTAAAAGGTACAAAACCTAAGTGACGGCATAATCGTAACCGACAAAAGTGCACCCATTTGAGACAATAATTTCGACGACTATTTAAGCTTTGAATGGCAGCCTCTGGTCGTTTTCTCGTGACAATAATGGCTGGGGACTAACCGCCAGCTCTTGGGGGCTCGATAAGTGTCTACTTCATCAATGACATATCCATAAATAGAAATGAAGACTAAGCCTAATTTCAATTTGACCCAGCTTAGCTGGGCTCTGGTTTTTTTTTCTTTCTTTTCTTTTTTTTAACCTGCTGATCTCTTCTTCTTTTTATACTAAGAATTACTAAAGAGAAAAAAGACTATAACACCTTTAGAAGAATTTGGGGTATAACATTGGCTCATTTCAAATGAGTCAATTAGGCTTTAGGGCAGTTGATACCTCTATGCGTGGCTCAGATATTAGCTAATTTCCCTCTCTCACTCCCACTACATGTTATTGTTGATGTGATATTTTGGAGGGATTTAGACTAGTCCTTATGGCGTCCATATAATATTGATGTGGTTAATAATTTTAGTAGAGACTAGGTCATTGTTATAATGGTCCTCCATCTATATATGACAACTTCGAGACATTTTAGAATACATTCTCTACATTTCTTAGGTTAATACGGTGACTTAAAAAAATACTCTTTTTGGAGATCTTTCCATTTTATTCCTTCCATTTGATTTTTCCCTGTCATATTTTGTTAGGGTATATTAGTCATGGCAGTTTCTACATATATGCTACGCTCTTATTGTGTGATCTAACTTTTACCACCATTATTTATGATTATTAATAAATCTTGTGAATTATAACAATGAAACCCTTTAACTTTGGAATTTTTGCAAGCTCGTTGGTTTTTTATGAACTAGCATGAGAATTTACTTGCAAGGCTTTAAAACATCAACCAATTAATGGAATTGTCGACTGTAGGAGTTAATGTTATTTCCTTAGACTTCTCTGGATTCGATGAAATTGTGGGACACGAAGAAACTTTAGAAGATTTAAAAATACTGAATCATAATCGATAAAAGGTTGGATCACTATTACAATTTCAAAAGCAATTGGCCATGCTTAAAATTGTAATGGAGAATTTTAATTTTATGTATATGAGGGAAAATGATAGGTCTATAAAAACTTATAACAAAGGCAAACTGGGAGTTATATAGGGTATATTGAGGAAAAAATTCATTTTAATTTTTCTTTTGGGGTTAATTGAGAAATAGGAACTGCTGAGAGGAATAAAAGGATCAAACATGGCACTGGGGTGAAAATTCCACAAAAATGGGCTTCATACTTGGCGGCCAGCTAGAAATCATCCTATAGAATGGCCAAAATCTATTTTTTAAGAGCAATGCAATTTGCATGCCTTGACATCTATCACTTAGCAATTGGAACCTAGGCTAGGACTTATAGCATTCCCATTTCTTTTATGTGCTCTAAAAAGAGATTTAAATGCTATTTATCTTTGTACTTTTTTGGGTTGTATATCTAGAGAAAATCTCACACAAATACTTTTGAACATGTATGCAATAACTAACGTGTGTTATCAACAACTAAGTTTCATTTTTCTCAACACTGTTTAATTCTAGGCAACCTGTACTTGTGTGGTACTTTGACAACTTCTAATACAAAAGTTGCTTAGTAAGCCTATCAAACTTCTCAAACTATCTAAGCAAGTATTACTGTGGAAAAAGCTAGAGAAAAGAAAGAGCAATGTAACCAAATAGATTTTATTACTTGAAAGAAAAAATACAAGAGAGCTTGACAAGTATTCTTGAGTTACTTGTGCTTGGTGTGTAGTGTGTACAAAATGCCAAGTATCATACCTTATTTATAGGGGAGGCTCGCCCATTCTAGAGCTACTCATGCAACTTGTGCTAGTTGCCTAAATATATAGATATTTTCCAAGTGTAGATAAGCGAAAAGAATTCTAGATATGCACAAGCACTATAGTGTGTCAGATAGTTCCAAAATCGAGCCAGGCTAGCACACCTTGGCTTAGATTTGGCTCTTGGTCTCGGAGACTTGGGTGAGCCGATACTTATCGCACCTTAGGTTGACTCTAAGCGCACCTTGAGGCACCAATTTAGCCTCCTTCGAGGAAAAATTCAAGTGTCTCGTGACATTAGGCTCTGATCTATTCAATTAAATTCTTAAAAGGCTTATAAGACTGACCACCTTTTAAAACACTATTCCATTATGATTTATTTCAGTTTCCAAGTACTTGATCCACATTTTTTCATAATTTTTTTCTCTTTTGATGACCTAATTTTGTTTTGTTAAACCTCAATCCCACCTTCCAAGTACCGTAAATGTAGTTCTCATTTAGAAATTGGTCAACAAAGTATGGACAATACAAGAAAAAGGGACCCCGTTTCTCACACATTCTATTTGTAGAATTTTAGCCACAATAGCGATTAAAGTGGTGACTTAGAACCTTTTATTGTGGCACCCACCCCACCATCTAACCACAAGTGGCTACCTATTCTTGAGAACCTTCTAGGTATGCATAATTTCAATCAGTGGTAATCTTCGGCCGTATAACCCATAAAAATGGTATGTTGGTGAGTTTAATTCTCCTGATGCCATCATCTTAACCTTAGAGTTGGATTTTGTCGAAAATTGTGAAGCTACCAAATGCAACATAAATGATTGAATTTGGTTGCTTGAGTTTTCTAGCAGCAAGTGTCCTACTGAATTTGCTAGTCAGTTGCTTGCCAAAAATGGTCTCATTGGAAGAACTCTAGAATGTTTTGATTGAGGGCATGTTTTGTGTCAACTGAATCATCTCTTTTCTAAATAGAGATCCTGAAATAGATATAAAGTCAAAGAAGTGATGACTGAAATAAAGAACTTGATGGTCAACCTCTGAATTCCCTCTCTTTGTTCTTCCAAAGAGAACACACACAACCATAAAGAACTTTATTTCAAATTTTATTTTTAGTTGTGACTGGACTTTGAACATTTAATTTTAGGAACATAACTTTTCCTGAATAGTGTCCCATATTGGTTAGTAAAAAGGATATACTTGAGTTAATAAATAAGATGGGTCATTATATCCAGTAGGTTAGTTTTTTAGGTTAGATATTTGAAAATCCTAGTCCAACACCCAACAATTAGTATCAGAGTTAAACTCTATTAGCTAAAATGTGGTAGTAGAACAAATCAAATGTGTCGAATGAAAGGACCAAAGTCCAACGATGGTTTCGCCTAAGGGAGATTATTGAGTTGTTTCTCGTATTGGCTAATAAAAAGGACATACTTGGGTTAATAAATAGGATAGGTCACTCAACCCAATAGACTAGTCTTTTAGGTTGGACACCTGAAAATCTTAGGCCAACCCTCTGCAATTGATATCAGAGCTAGACCCTAGTAGCGAGATTGCATTAGTGGAACAACTCAGGTGTGCTGGACAAAAGGATTGGAGAAGGATTATTGAGTGTCCCACATTGGCTAGTAAATGGAAGATACTTGGGTTGATATGCAGGATATGTCACTCCACCCAATAAACTAGTCTTTTGGGTTGGATACTTAAAAATCTTAGGCCAAGCCTCCCATCAATTGGTATCAAAGATAGACCTTAGTAGCCAGAATGTGGTGGTGGAACAACTCATATCGAATGAAAGGACCGAAGTCCCTTGGTGGTTTCGTCCAAAGGGGCATTTTGAGTTGTGTCCTCCATTAGCCAGTAGAGGGGAGATAATTGGGTTAATAAGTAGGATATGTCACTCCACCAATAAATTAGTCTTTTAGATTGGATACCTGAAAATTCTAGGCCAGGCTCCCCCAACTACTTTTATCTTCAATATCACTCCTAAGCTTATCTGTTCCATTTCTTTGTTTTTATTTTTTATTTTTTATTTTTTTCTCTCTTTTGAAATTTTAATTGGGAAATTGGGAGAGAAATTCTCCAGATTGTTAGTATATCAGGTTATTCTCCAGATTGTTAGTATATCAGGTTCTGCATTAGAAAGAAAAAAGAAAAAGATTTCTTGTGGATTACGTATCTTTAACTTGTATCTAAATCAAACTGCTGGAGAAAGAGTACGGGAACTAGTGTACGGTATTACCATGGCTATAATTGATTCATCATCAATCAGCCTTGTGCACTGAATGCAATTCAAGGCCAGCACAACTGCTGCTGCAGGCCAGAAGGCAGCACTCTGAATGTTCAACTTCTCTGCTACTTTAATACCCCGCTCAATATTCCCATCAGCAATAACATAAGTGATGTTCTCATGAGTTTCTCTTGCATTGCTATCTTTTATGAGCTCCTCTCGTTTCCGTGGCGTGACCTTCATAAGTGATTCAGTTAACTTCCCTAGTTCACTTCTATCCTCCCAGGTTTCCGATCCATCTGGAATGGACACCAGATGGATTTGATCCAATACATAGTTCTTTTCTTCTAATATTCATGACTCGCCTGTGATTATACTCGGTGTTAGAAAGCGTGATTGTGAAACCATGCTTAACCAACCATTGTGAAACTCCAGCATGGGTATTACATGGCCTTGTGCAAGATAAGGTTATACCAGAACATATGGACTGCTTATTTCTCTGTACGCTTTTCTTAATTTCTTTAAAGACATATCCCAATGGTTGATTCTTGGAATCTGCTTCACTGTTGATTTCATTTTCCAGGTCAATTTGTTATAATTTTTTCTCATGTTATTGACCTTCTTGCCTTTTGCTATAGTTTAAAATCCTGTTTCTGTCTCGTTCAACTGTTTTTTTATCTTAATGTCTGCTCTATTTCTATAAAATGTCATTCTCATGCAGGTTTAAAAAAAGGTTTGTTTATGGAGTTATCTGGAATAATTGAGTTTGAATTCAAATGATTAGACAGGAGATCACATAATGGCCCTTGCGAATCATTTCAAATCATCACTGTTTCAAGAAAGCTACCCTTGCCGAAGTCTGCCATCAGCAGCTCCATTATTGAAGCAATCATATCATTAAATTATATTTTTCACATTGTCAGCTTTGAACTTTAATTTGAAATATTATACCAAATCTAAGTCAGTATCCCATGGGATTAATTGCTAATAATGGCCAAAGCATCCAGAATTTTGTTTGGTATAGCTGCACTTTTCTGATTGATGGCTGTTTACTTGGGTCCTAGTGCCAGTGTCTAAGCCCTGATCCATACAAGGGAATTCTGAAAAAATCTTGTAAGACGAAACAACTTCTCGGAGAAGCCAATGCTTACTTTCTTGCCTTGATATGCACTGATTTTTGTCACTGAAAACTGATCATCAAAATAAGGCTAACACAATAAATGTAGCTTATAATTTAATCATTATTTGGTTGGTTGCAAGCGTGCAACCTTTGCTTTAGGCTACCGACCTATAACTGGAAATTTGTTCCTCCTAGTTATAATGATCTATTGCTTATAATTGAATCAAAATGATAATAAAAATGCAACAAACTTGGAAACATATTGGTTGCGTTGGCAATTGTCTATGCCTTGAGGCATTCAAGGAAACTCTTAAATGTCATGCTAGATGAACCACCTTCTCTGACACTACTCAGGGCTTTTTCCTTGAGTTCCAAAGCCCTTGCTTTGTAATTTTGATCCCAAAACATTTGATCCACCTTGTTCTTAATTTCTCCTCTTGTGAAGATCCCGCTTTCGTTTCTGTCAAGCTTCAATCCCACCTTCCAAACATCACAAATGTAGCTCTCGTTCAGGAATTGTTCAGCAAAGTATGGCCAGCACAAGAAAGGAACCCCGTTGCTTACACCTTCCATGGTAGAATTCCAACCACAATGGCTCAAGAAACAGGAAATGGATGGGTGACTAAGCACCTTCTGCTGAGGGGCCCAACCTATTATCTTCCCTCGAGTGGCTACTCTCTCTTAAAATCCATCTGGGTATGCGCTATTTGCTTCATTGGTAATATCCGATCTCACGACCCACAAAAACGGCCTATTGGAAAGTTCAAGTCCTAGTGCTAATTCTTGAAATTGAATCTTCTCGAAAACTGTGGAGCTTCCAAATGCAACATAAATAACTGAGTTTGGTTGTTGTTGCTCAAGCCATTCCAAACAAGTTGAGTCCTCTGGCCAGAAGTATCCGGTTGAACTGCCTAACCGGTTGCTTGCCAAAAGTGGTCCTATTGGCAGAACTTTTGGAGCCACCATGAACGCCGCTGGCTCAAGGTCATATGTTGAGTTACAAAACTGGAAATCTGCCACTCTCATGCCTTGCATACTTTCAGACAAATAAGCAAAGAAAATTTTCTGCCTGGTCAAGTCACCAAGGCGGGCCCAAAAAACGTCTGCAGAGTTTATTACAGGCATATTTGGGGCCAACTCAATCATTTGTTTCCTGATTGGTGTACCTGAAGTTGAAAACAGAACAAGGAAACTTATCACATAAGCGTAACCAGCTCATGGTTAAGAAAAGCATAAACAATTAACTTAAAAATTTCTAATGACTTTTGTTCTGTATTTCTCATTCATGCTAACATGCTGACTTTTCGTTATATTTATGTTTGAATCTATATATTCTCTGAGCGCACACACTGTATCATTCCATTACATTAATTCATTAAGTGACTTTGGCATGTTTAAAAAGTCCTCTCAGGGACAGAGAATCTGATAATTACCGTCACTACTAAAGATTCCATCATCTATCAGCTTAGGGATTCTGAAACACAAGGCCACTGAGGTAGCTGATGAAGGCCAAACGACACCCCGTCTTAATTTCATCTTTTCTGCTATACGCATAGTCCAACCCATGTACGCGTCGGCAATGAAACAATCGATCTTTTCATCTTCTTTTTCATTGATCTCTTCTATGAGCTCCTCCAGCTTCCCCGGCATAACCTGCAAAATTTTTTTAAGTTTATTCCCCAATTCATTTCTATCTTCCCACGGTTCCATTCCATCTGGGATAGAAACCAAACGGATTTTCTCCTCTAGATTATTCTTTCCTTCCAACGATTTCAAAACCCGCTTGTGATTATACTCTGAGTTCACAAATGTCACTCTGACGCCATGATTGGCCAAACATTGTGAAAACTCAAGTAAAGGAATCACATGGCCTTGTGCTGGTGCAGGTATCACCAAAACATGTGGATTGCTCATTTTTCTGTTTAATTCTTCTGTATGGAAGGGGCAACTCAGGGGACAAATCTTGTTCTTCAATATTCTTCGTATCAGTTTTAATTGGTTTTAGTTATGCATTTCGTTTGTTCTTTTGTTGCTCTGCAATAATTGAACTTCTTTTGGCGGCTTTTTTTGACTTGTTTATTAAGTTGGTTTAGCAGGTCAGTCGGTTGCTAGTATATCTTCTGAATTTATAAATGAAAAACGAAGTTGTCAATGTTATTATTAAAATGTACAAAAGATTTGCTTGGTGAGCAATATGGTGAGAGGCTGAGAGCTTTTTTTGCTTTTGCTTTTTCGTTTTTAAAATTGAAAAATGATGAAGGTTGAAAGAATTGCACGGCACTACGTACTCAGTTTTGTTTTTTTTTTTTTAACAATTTAATTTATCGTGGTTTGTCTGGAACCATTATAGTTAACCAATGGAGTAATTAAACTCCTCGTTTAGAAACCTGAGTAAATTCAGAAAGAGTATATGTAAATCAACCACTCCATTTGCCGCAAGTAAATCCAAAACCTATGAATTATCAGAAAATATAAATGCAACAATCAATCAAGATAGATTAAAGAAAAAGGATTAGGATTCTCCGAAATCTATTTTAAGAAAACAGGTCTGAATAGTGAGTATTGTTAGAGAAGGGGTAAAAAAAACAACCTTTTTTTCATAGAAAAAAAACAACTTAATACTTATTATTTGAGATTCAAATAAAAAATAAATATATCATTTAGATTAGGGAAAAGAATCAATGCATCCCAACATTTAAATCCTTATTTCTTAACATAAACGGTTAATTTTAACAAAAAATATATTTACAACTTATTAACTTAACTCCCTCTAAGTGGGTTTAATTCTCACAGATGGCATATTTCAGTTTGTTTCCTACTTTCTTACCAACAAGGGTGTAACACCCCAGCCCGAACTCCGAGAGAAAATCTAACCACAACTCCCTTGTGTACTTGGGTATCTCCTTACAATCGATAACAATTCAAGCCTCAAATATAATAGGTAGCGGAATAATCTAAAAATGTCAAACCATCTATTGTCCTCAATTCAAGTCCTCCTCGCTCATCACAATTTAATCGTGACTTCTGGAAACTGAATCACAATAAACTATAATGAGTACCAAACTGTTAATTATGAACCTAAATTAACATTTCTGGAGAAGGTGACTTTGTCGTTTCAGGAACTGAATGTGAAACGACAAAGTAATCAGACAGATGATGCTGCTCATATGACAACAACTCTCTGTCATATGAGAGTTTAAGTGATGCACGTGACTTTCAGGAGCATCAATGGATTCAACCTTTAGTTAAACGACAGCTGCCAATGCCGTTTCAAGCTAAAAAGTTGTTAAAGTCAGTTAACATTGGTAGGAACTTTCTGGGTTTGTTGAAACAAACCCAGAACAAGAGCTGGCGAGCAGCACACCCATCTGGATCTCTTCAGAGTTGTATATAAAGCCTTTAAGCCTAAACCTAGGTGAATATGGTTTATTGTAACAACGTCTCTGAAATCTTATAAACTATTGAGGATAAATAAAAAGCTATGGCTTCTGTTTTTTAAGAGGATGTAGGCTATTCAGCCAAACCTCTATAATTCTCTTTGTGCCCAGTTTCTCATTCCTTCAATCTTTGTTTTCTGTTTAAACACTCTTGCCTTATTTCTGACTATTATCTTGGGAATTCATTCTTGTTTCTTAAAAGATCAGTGTGTGGTCATTATTCTTGTGAGCAAGAATTAGATTTGGTTGATCTTAATTCTCACAGATTGGTATCAGAGCTCACATCTCTGAATCTTGTGAGCAAGAATGGCAACACAGAAGCTTGATGTGGAGAAGTTCATGGGGGAAAATGATTTCCATCTTTGGAGGTTGAAGATGCGAGCATTGCTGGTTCATCAAAGAATCGAAGAAGTGCTGGAGGATCCAAGAACTTCAAAAAATATCAGCAAAGTCAAATATGAAGACATGCAAGACGCCATGGACAAAGCTCATAGCACTATAATCCTAAGTCTGGGGGATGGAGTACTGAAAGAAGTGGGAGATGAAACAATAGCCACAGGCCTTTGGAAGAAGTTGGAGGATTTGTACACAAAGAAATCTTTGACAAAAATATTGAGACAAAGAAAAGACTCTACACACTTCAAATGGAAGAAGACAACTCTTTGACCACTCACATTTATGCCTTCAATAAGATCATCTTGGATCTTGAAGACATTAATGTGAAGATTGAAGATGAGGATAAAGCAATTATCCTGTTATCTTCATTACCACCTTTTTATGAACATTTCGTTGATACTCTCTTATATGGTAGACAGTTTCTGACAATGCAGGATGTAAAAAAAGCTTTGAGTTCCAAAGAGAGCTCTAAGAGATCAGAAATTAGAGATGGTGAGGGGTTGACAGTGTTGTGCAAATTTTGTTGAACTCGCAAGTGCACGAATCTATTGTAGAATAGATCAATGGTGTTGAGTGTCGATCCCACGAGGAGGTGGATTTTAATTGTGTGTAGAATTAATTTTGTAAGTGGGTGATTGGATTTTTGGGGAAATTGAATTAAAGGATGCTAGAATTTAAATTGGAATAGCGGAATTAAATTGAATTGGGAATTATTAAAATAAAGTGTTTGGGTATCTGGATCCGTATCAACATGCACCATGAGCTAAATATTCCTTATTAATACCAATTAAATCATGAGGGGGGAATCCACACCTCATGAACCACGCTCTAATCAATATGGTGCTAAGGGCTTATCGTGCCAAATAATAATAACCTTATACTACGGTGCCGGTAAAACCAGGGCGGTAACTAGACAAGATTATTATTATTTGTCGACGAAAAGTCAAAACCTCCACAGAAATTAGAGGGGAAGAGAAAATAAATTTACCAAATAAAGCCCATGACACATGTTGAGACTTCACCTTCAACCCAAGCTTAAAAGAAAATTAGCTACTCATAATTGAACTAAGGGTAAAATGGAAATTTATTAAAATACGTAGAAAATACAAGATGGAGAAAGAATTACAGAAAACTAAGCTCAAAAATGGATTCAGGGGTGTCAAATTAGGGGGGAGGCCCCCTTTTTATAGATACATTGAGTGAATCATGGCCATCGGATTAAAAATAGTTTGGATGCACAGGATTGCGCCACGCCATCAATGAACAGTAACACGGTTTGACCACGCGGTTTGAACAGTAACACGGTTTGCACACGGTTTGAAACGAACGCAGTGATGCGAGCGATCGTAAATGCGATATCCATGAACGATCTGTATATGTGAATAGTGCCGTACGTGTGAACAGTGCCACTTTTCCTTTTATGCTCCTCTTAAGGTTTTCGACTGTCCTGAGTTCAAAAGTGACATCCGTTTTGCTATCCGAAATCTCATTCATTGTGAAATGACCATGATACCCCTAAAATACACAAAATACTTAATTAACATAAAACATATATAATTAAATAACAAGGGACTTAAATAAATAAAATTAGAGATGTTAGTGAGATTTGAAGTGTAAAATGATGATTTTCTCCTTTATAAATATACACTTTCTAACACTCAACAGACAGTAAGGGGAAGATCAGAGAAAAGAGAGGGCTGGAAAGGTAAAAAGAAAGGGAGATCAAAGTCCAAGAACAAGACCTTGAAGTGCTTTCACTGCCACAAGGAGGGTCACTTCAAGAGGCACTGCCCTTGGAGGAAAAATAAGCCTAAAGAAACTAACAACAGGAATGGAAATACTGCTGTAGTTTCTGAAGAATCAAATGAGGGATATGACTCTGCTGGAGTTCTGGTAGCCTCAAATATGCAAACTGAAGGTAAATTGGTTCTTGACTCAGGCTGTACATATCACATGTGTCCTCATAAACATTTATTCAGTAGCTATCAATCCTTTGATGGTGGTAAAGTCTTGATGGGAAATAATGTATCCTGTAAGGTTACTGGTATAGGCTATATTAGGTTGAAAATGTCAAATGGTATTATTATAGAGCTTGATAATGTTAGGTATATTCCAGAGCTTAAGAGGAATCTAATTTCTCTTAGTATGTTAGACAAAGCAGGGTGTAGCATTAGACTTGAATCAAGCTCCTTGAAAGTCATTAAAGGATCATTGATACTGATGAAGGGCGAGATGCAACATGGTTTATACATACTGCAAGGTACAACTATTTCTGGGGATGCTGGTGTAGTGGAAAACCTGGAACAAGATAAGACCTTATTGTGGCATTTCAGGTTGGGTCATGTGAGTAAAAAGGGGCTGAAAGAACTTGAAAAGAAGGGAGCTCTAGGGAGTGATAAGATAAGTGCTGTTGGATTCTGTGAGGAGTGTGTCCTAGGAAAATCCTCAAGAACCAGGTTCAAAACTACAGTGCACAATACTAAGGGCACTTTGGATTATATTCACTCGGATCTGTGGGGGCTAGCACAGATTGAATCTCTAGGTGGAGCTTGTTATTTTTTTGTCTATGATAGATGACTTTTTTAGAATAGTATAGGTATATCTATTAAGGAGTAAAGATCAGGTTGTTGATAGATTCAAGACCTGGAAAACTTTGATTAAAACTCAAACTAATAGGAAAGTGAGAAGAATTAGAACTGATAATGATCTTGAGTTTTGTAATAAACAGTTTGATTATTTGTGTGAAAAGAATGGGATCCAGAGGCATAAAACTATAAGGTACACACCACAACAAAATAGCTTGGCAGAGAGAATGAACAGAACACTAATGGAGAGAGTTAGATGCATGTTGTTTCATTCAAAGTTGCCAAAAACATAGTGGGCTGAAGCTTTATGTACAGCCTACTACTTGATAAATAGATGCCTTTCAACTGCGATAGAATTTAAAACACCAAGTTGAGAATTTTTGGCTGACTACACCAAGTTGAGAATTTTTTGTTGTACTGCTTATGCTTATATCAAGTAGGGTAAGCTTGAACCAAGGGCATTGAAATGTGCCTTCCTAGGATGTCCTAGTGGGACTAAGGGTTACAAGCTTTGGTGTGTAGATCTTAAACCTCTTAAGTGCATTATAAGTAGGGATGTAATATTCAATGAATCTGAGATGCTGAAAAGTCAGACTTCTACACAAGGCACAATTCAGAAAATCCCAAGGGCAGAAACACCTCACTTTGAGGTAGAGCTATCAAAAACTGAGGATAACCAGAACACAAGTCATGCTAGAGAAAGTCAAGGCTCAGAAGGGATCAGTGCTCACTCACTAGAGCACACTTCAATACAAGATTATCAGCTTACAAGGGATAGACAGAAGAGACAAGTAAAGGCATCAGAGAGATTAGGATATACTGACTTAATAGCATATGCCTTAACAACAGCACAGGAAGTTAACCAAGAAGAGCCAAAAACTTATAAAGAAGCTATTGCAAGTGAAGAGTCAGCACAATGGATCAAGGCCATGGAAGATGATATGGACTCCCTGAACAAGAACGACACCTGGAAATTGATTTAAAAACCAAAGGGAAGAAAATTTTTAGGCTGTAAATAAGTCTACAAGATAAAAGATGAGATTCTTGATGTTGAACCCCAGAGATTTAAAGCAAGATTGGTAGCAAAGGGCTTTACCCAAAGGCAAGGGGTTGACTATACTGAAGTCTTCTCACCAGTAGTTAGACACATATCAATAAGGATCATTCTATCACTGGTAGCTGTTTATGATATGCATCTTGAACAATTAGATGTTAAAACAGCCTTCCTTTATGGTGATCTACAAGAGGAGATCGTAATGTCACAGCCTGAGGGCTTTGTGGACTCTAAACATCGTGATTGGGTCTGCTTGCTGAAAAAATCTCTGTATGGGCTCAAGCAGTCTCCAAGATAGTGGAATCTGAAATTTGACAACTACATTCAAGCGCTGAAATTCCAGAAATCAAGTTATGACTGCTGTGTTTATTTCAGAAAATCTCATGGAGAGGAGGTGATCTATCTGGTCTTATATGTTGATGACATGCTACTGGCCTGTAAAAACATGAAGTTGATTGATCTGCTGGAGCAACAACTTAGGGACAAGTTTGATATAAAAGATCTTGGCCCAGCTAAAAGGATTTTGGAAGTTGAAATGGTAAGGAATAGAACAGCTAGAACCTTGTTTCTGTCTCAAGAAAAATATGTCAACAAAGTATTGGAAAAGTTTGGAATGTTAAATTGCAAACCAGTGTCTACACCAATAGCAGCTCATTTCAGGCTATCAAGCCAGCAGTGTCCAAACATTGAAACATAACAAACTGAAATGTTAAAAACACTATATGTCAGCTCAGTGGGCTGCCTAATATATGCAATGGTCTTAACAAGACCTGATTTGTCATATGTAGTAAGCCTGGTCAACAGGTTTATGTCTAACCCAGGGAAGGAGAATTAGAGGGTTGTGAAATGGATACTTAGGTATCTAAGGAGAACTACAAGTTATGGTCTGTTGTATGGAGTGGAGAGAGCTAGCTACAACCTGGTTGAAGGTTTTATTGACTATGACTATGCAAGGGACCTAGATAATAGAAGATCACTTACTGGTTTTTTATTCACCCTTAATAGCTGCACAATCAGTTGGAAAGTTTCACTCCAAAGTGTAGTGGCTCTATCTACAACAGCGGCAGAGTATATAGCTGTTGCAGAGGCCTTCAAAGAAGCAATATGGTTAAAGGGCATGATAAATGAACTGGGGTATGAGCAATCAGCCATAACAGTTCTATGTGACAGTCAAAGTGCTATCAATCTGAGCAAAAACCAAGTCCACCATGAAAAAACCAAGCACATCGACATTAAGCTACATTTCATTAGGTTGGAAGTCTCAAAAGGCACTGTGAAGCTTGTAAAAATTCATACCAGTGATAATGTTTCTGATATGTTAACAAAACCAGTTCCCTTGGCTAAGTTTGAGCACTGTTTAAACTTAGCTAGTATCTATAAAAAATGAAAATACAGATACCTGAGAAGAAGCTATAGGAATGTTGTAATTCAGGTTCAAGGTGGAGATTGTTAATTATGAACCTGAATTAACATTTCTGGAGAAGGTGACTTTGTTGTTTCAAGAACTGAATGTGAAACAACAAAGCAATCAGACAGACGATGCTGCTCATATGACAACAACGCTCTGTCATATGAGAGTTTAAGTGATGCACGTGACTTTCACGAGCATCAATGGATTCAACCTTTAGTTAAACGACAGCTGCCAATGTCGTTTCAAGCTAAAGGGTTGTTAAAGTCAGTTAGCATTGGCGGGAACTTTCTGGGTTTGTTGAAACGAACCCAGAACAAGAGCTGGCGAGCAGCACACCCATCTGGATCTCTTCAGAGTTGTATATAAAGCCCTTAAGCCTAAACCTAGGTGAATATGGTTCCTTGTAAGAACGTCTCTGAAATCTTGTAAATTGTTGAGGATAAATAAAAAGCTATGGCTTCTGTTTCTCAAGAGGATGTAGGCTATTCACCCGAACCTCTATAATTCTCTTTGTGCTCAGTTTCTCATTCCTCAATCTTTGTTTTCTGTTTAAACACTCTTGCCTTATTTCTGACTATTATCTTGGGAATTAATTCTTGCTTCTAAAAAGATCAGTGTGTGGTCATTATTCTTGGAGAAAGAATTAGATTTGGTTGATCTTAATTCTCACAAAAACTCAGTAAGCAAACTAGTTTTTCTTATAGTAAAATTCATACATACTTTTATATAATGCAAATGGATGATATGTCACGATCTTTTCAAAATACTTGAAACAAATTCATAAAAATCTCTTTATGTCGTTTCAAACTTTCACATTTTTTTTTTCACAAAATACATATTCGGCAATGTGGCACTTTCTGTTGTGTGGCACTTTCATCGATTTGGTGGTTGTGTGAAACTTCAATAGATGGCCACCAATGCAAAATCTCATAAAGTAAAAATTATATTTGTCAAAGTCCACTTTCTCATTCATAGAAAACGTAATGCATTTTTGTGCAATGAAATTTCACACATACATATGCCATGTACATAATCACACTAAACACAACACATAAACACATGGGTAGAAACATATAAATCCATAGTCATACATATCAAAAATAGACTTTTCATACAAGTCAAACATATATATTGTTTATTGTGATTCATTTAAAAGTCTAGTTTACTTACCTGGCATCATCATGTAATAAATGCGTATTGATATCATCAACCTAAAAATCATTAATAAAATCCTCATAAGATATAATCAAATCTCAATCATAAACTCTAATGTCCTCAAATATCTTATTTTAAACAGTTCCTAAACTCAACCTCAAGAAGCCTCAATATTTAGTCTTCAAAACCGAATAGTCCATGTTCTCCGATTTCTAATAAATTATCCCCTTATTGGAAAAATCTCAAATTTTATAGACCATATGCTGACATATTGAAAATTCACCAATCAAAAGTTTAAAAATTAACTCCTTCAAAAACTATTGAAAATAATTTACATTTCAGACATCATCAATATGTCAAACATTTTTCTATTTTGAACATACTTGCTTTAAAAATACAAAACAATTTATTTTGTTATCATAAAATCATAAAAATTTACATAATCATACTAGACATATATAAAAAAATCATTGATTTAAATTTCATAATTTTTGAAGAAGTCTAGCTGTGGTAAAAATAATTTCGTAATTTATGTTCTTTACTAAAATAAAAAATTGCCAGGTTTTCACACCTGAATTTGAAAAATCATAATTAATTGAAGTCTCATGCGATTAGCTTGAAACAAATTTCAAAATATTCTATAAGATGTCTAGTTTAACATATCCAAAGTTTAGAATCAAAATTAGTTTGTACAAATTACTATGAGTTTTGTAATAATGCACTGTCAGCATATTTGCTGTGAAATTTTAGGTTTCTACTTCTGTTGCAAATATCTAATCATGCTTCTCCATAACAAATTAATGAAAACCAAGATTAGAACTTACCTCCATTCTTCTTTTAACAATATCCATTTCAAACTATGCAACTTGATTGCATGTATTGCTAATAGCAGAACTAAGAAAAAGACTTTCTTATTCTTCTCTTTTTCTTTTCTTTTCTCTCTTTTCTCTCCATCTCTCTCTTTTTTTTTCCTCTCTGTCTTTTTTTTTTCATTGTAGCCGATCTCTCTTTCTTGCTCTCTCTCTTAGTTAGAAAGACATCTTATTATTTTTATAATAGGGTAAAAAGATCACTCAAAAATTAAAAAGACTTAAATACCCTTAGGAGAATTGGGGTATTACAAAGGGCATAGATCAACTGGCATGAGACTGTTCTATCTTAACCAAGGCCCTCGGTTTGAGATTTGAGAATGCAACTGTGTTAAATTTTTTTGGAGAACTTTATCGCCCAGTGGTCCTGCCTAGCTCAAATCTAGAATAGTTGGGGCTCAATGCTGTCTTTGGATACCGGATGGTTTAAACTCCCTCTAATGTACAAGGATACAAGGCCTTCTGGTTGTTTCCCCCCATTCTTTTAGGCTTTGATCATCCATTACCACCACTTCAATATAAATAAGCTACTGCACCAGTAGACTGCAAGCTATGGTTGCTGGTGTAGGGGATGGGGGAATTACAACAGCACACCGCCTTTGCACCTTCCCCCTGCATATCCATTTCTAGTAGAGTTCTTTCTTGTTGATGCAGACCATGAAGGACCCCGTGGTTCTCATCATCCATCCAAATGTCTCAAGATCTTCAGTTACCTCATGCCTCAGTAAAAAAGCTAGGCTTGGAAGAATGTCCTTTTGGAAGCCTGCTGCCTCCCTCTCCTTGCATGGCCCTTCTAGGTTCTATTTGGTAACACAATGCATCATGTTTCTTCAAATTTAAAGTTTTTAGAACCAGAGGCTAGGGCATGTAATCTTCTTTTTTGGTCTTTGTCAAATTCAATGTCATGGACTCAAAATAATCAAACTTTTTAGAGGAAAAATCCACATTATCTTTACCTTTTTTGCATCTCGAAGCTGCATTAAACTTGCTTATAATATCATCCACACAATATGAGATTATCTCGTCAAACCAATTAAGGGATCCCTTATTAAAGCTTCAGACGAATTGCAAGTGGCATCATCTAAATGAATCTGGCGAGCATAGGGAGATAACAGTAATCTGATAAAATTACTAGAATTTGTTAAGAAATAGGAATTTATTTTTTTTTTTTAAAAATGTTCAGGAGGTTTATATCCTTTTCTCTAAATGTTAGGGTACGTGTCTCAATCCTTTTCCCTTCAGATTAAGCTATGTAGTTTTATTTAGAATTTAGATTAATTCAAATATATTCAGATTTTAGACAAAAAGAATGCCACTTTAATAAAGTACTAAAGGATTTTTTTTTGTTATTGAGGAATTCGCCCTTGGACATACCCATTAAAACCCAAAACCAGAACCTGAGCCCTAAGAAGGCTGAACCTTCTTACAGGAACTATAATTTAACTTTTGTCTAGTTATAACCTTTAAAACACAATTCTATATTGATAGCTTTACCCATTATTACAACATATATTTTCATATTAGATAGATGATTGTAAATATGGTCCCTAGAAACTCAAGGCAAGGTTGATTTTACTTCTATTCTTACACTTTTTTCAGGTACTAAGAGATTCGTGGTTTACGATGATATATCTAGATAGGGATTAGGATATGAATGCTAGATTGAATTTTTGCATAGTTTTTCATTGACAAAAAGACGAATAATCAGAGAGGACTATGCAGATTTTATAAGATATGCTTCGAGCATGTGTGATGCAATTTCAAGATAGCATCATGGCTTTATACAGAAGGATTGCATTACTCCAATATAAAGGGATGAACTCTAGGAATGAAAGCTATTAGTTGGTCTAAAATCAATCTAGAATATCAAAGAGAAGTTAAAGTCAGCACAAGACGAACAAACAAATTATACAGATAAGTGCCAAGACTACTTGAGTTTTACATAACAAAGTTTTCTACGAATTTCTCTGTATAGTATATTCAGCTTTAATACAAAATCAGTTCAGATGAGATCAGATGTGATTTACGAAGAGAAATCAATTCAGATACTTGACTAAAAGTAATATATGTTGTGTAACGATTGATTTCACTTGTAAAAGTGTTGTGAAAAAATCATATAGCTATATAAGAATATGATTATGAGGACTAGATGTGGTTTTAGTATTCGTATTATTGAATTATGAACTTGAATTTTGAATTGTGGATTGTAGGGAAAACGACTTTGTCAGTTGAAAATGGAGTTGTAAAACGACAAGTCGACAGAAAGTTCTTGCTGTTTATACGACATTAATCTATTGTCACACAAACAGCATAAGTAATGCATGTGATCGGCACCTGTGCCTGCTTATTTATGATAAAACTAAACAACAGCTACAAGTGTCATTTTACACATTAAAAGTTGTTATGGCAGTTACTTTTAGTGGGAGATTTCTGGGTTTGTTGAAACAAACCTAGAACTTGAGCTGCAGAGTAGCACCTTTTTTTAGAATCTTTCTAAGTTGTATATAAGGTTTTCTAAGGCTTAATATAAGGGTATTCAGTTCATGATAACCCTCTGATCAAGCTTGTAATCTGTTGAGTATCAATAAAAACTATGGCTTCTATTTCTCAAAAGGATGTAGGCTTCCAAGTCGAACCTCTATAATACCTTTGTCCAGTTTGTTTATTCTTCGTCTCTATTAAATCTCATTTAGTTTTTTTCTAATTTGATTTACAATACATTTTTGAGGTAACAAGATCAATGTGTGGTAGTTTCTTGGGATTTTAAATTAAGGTTAATTAATTCTGAGTTGAACAAATTGGTATCAGAGCTCACAGATCTGAATCTTGTGTTAAGAATGGCAAAACGGAAGCTTAATATGGAGAAGTTCACTAGGGAGAATGATTTTCATCTTTGGAGGTTAAAAATGAGGGCATTACTAGTACATTTAGGGATTGAAAAGGTTCTAGAGGATGCAAAAACCTTAAAGAAAATTAGCAAGATCAAAAATGAAGACATGTAAGATGCCATGGACAAGGCACACAACACTATGATAAGTGCATATTTTCTATATATTTTAATATTAATTTCTCCATCTTTTTCTTGTTTTGTTCTTAAATATTCTAGTTATTTTAGTGAATTTTTAATTTAGTAAATAATATTGTTATTGTGTTAATTTTTATCTTAGTTTATTTTATTTTATTTTATTTTGTTATTTTAGGTATATTCCGGGATTAAAGAGGAATTAAATCGGAGCGTTTAAGAAGAAATCTACTTGAAGAGATTAGAAAAGGAAAATGAAAAAAAAAAAAAAAGGAAGCCAAGCCAATTACAAGCTAAGCCATTACATGGAGCCAAAATTGAAAAAAAAGGAAAGTGTTAAAGTGCCCAGCACATGAAAGGAAAGAGAATAAAGCCTTTTGGCTTTAGGAAATCATGGAAAATCATTATTGGCTTATTAATTAAAGCATGAAAGTCGGTTTTGGCTGGGATTGAATTCCTTTCCACGTGAGGATTCAAGGCACACAATAAAAGCTAGCCAAGGGGAGCCGCCAGAGGAGAAAAAAAAAACGGAAGCAGCAAGGAAACTGAAAAAAATCAGCAGCCGAAAGGAATTGAAGAAAAATTACAGCCGTGTGAATTAATCTCCATGATTGGTTTTATTAATTCTTTTATTCCCAATTTAATTATGTTAGGCTAGATTTTCTATTTGGTTGAGGGTGAATTCAAAACCCCAAACATGTCATATGATTAATTTTTAATTTTTATCATTCAATTTATTTAATTGAGATTGTTTATGTTCTTCCATAATTAATGTTTATGATTTTGTTCTTGTCTTGTTTGAGTGGCCAATTAGATAGGACTTGAATAATTTCTATTGCTAGATTAAAATTCTTGATCCGTAATTGTCTTGATATTTTAATTATTAGTAGCAGGTTGGAATCAGTGATTTCAATTGGAGAACATAACCTAGGTTAAATAATCCGAGCTTGTGTGTTTATTGCCTAGATCAACCTAATATCTTTCTCTGTTTCTTTGCTTCCATTATCTTAAATTTAAAGAGCTTGTTTTAAATTATTTAATGGTTAGAGATTAGGTGAAGAGCTTATTTCGCCTAACGACACACTAAGGAAAGATTGAGATTAACAGAGCTTATTGTTGTCTACGGTTGATAGTTTCAATATAAATTGATGATAGAATTAATATATTATGTGCATGTTTGGTGGTGGCGAATGATCCTTTGACCAAAGTTTTTCTCATTATTATTTCTTTATCCTTTAATTAGAGTTTTTATTAAATTTTTATTTTCATAGTTTTAATTTCTTTATTTCTTGCAATCTAGTTAAAAATTCAAAAACCCCCATTTTTAATTGGCATTTTCTTTTGTTAGATTAATTTATATTATTATTCTTATTATTATTTTATTTTAAATCTTGCTTTAGAGTTGATAATAAATATAACTAGCATAGTCTCTGTGGGATCGATCCTTACTCGCTCTTTACTAATTATTTATACTAGTAGTAAGGTTTTAAATTTGGTGCACTCTAACGACACTACCAAATTTTTGGCGCCGTTGCCGGGGACTAGCGTCTAGTTTGTTTATTATCACTCGTTTTATTTTATTTTCTCATTTCATTTTTTTTATTATTTTATTTTAATTACCTATTTTTTGTTCTATATTTAGATTTTCATGAGCATAGAGGACATTCGATTGAAACTCGAACAACTTAGAGCAAGCTCATCACATTCAGAACTCGATTTTTCCATCCACATTCCACTCACGAAGACAGAGCCAAGCAGCCCAGAACCCGAACCAATGGCTCAGAACAACAACCGAACACTTAAAGAGTTGGCAGCTCCTAACTTGGACCAGCAACCTTTATGCATTGAGAATCCAAACCCTCAGGTAAACTTTGAACTCAAATCTGGGATGATTCATCTTCTTCCTACTTTTCATGGTCTTGCAGGAGAGGACCCAAATAAGCACTTGAAAGAGTTCCATGTGGTATGCTCCACAATGAAACCAAATAGGGGTTTACAAGAACAAGTTAAACTAATGGCCTTCCCATTCTCTTTGGCGGATTCAGCCAAGGAATGGTTGTACTATCTTCCCTCCGGTACTGTCACTACATGGAATGAAATGCGTCAGCTATTTTTGGAGAAATACTTCCCGAAGATCAAAAGTCAAGATTCGAAAAGAAATTTGCGGAATCCGACAGTATAATGGAGAGTCCCTCTACGACTATTGGGAACGATTCAAAAAGCTATGTGCTAGTTGCCCCCACCATCAAATAAGTGATCAGCTCCTTATTCAATACTTTTATGAGGGTCTACTTCCTATGGATGGATGGAGTATGATTGATGCCGCTAGTGGAGGAGCACTCGTGGATAAGACACCAGAAGCAGCCCGAAATCTCATTGCTAACATGGCTGCTAATTCCCAACAGTTCAATACTAGGAACGATCTACTGCCACCACCTAAGCGAGTCAATGAGGTAAGTTCTACTTCCCTAGAACAACAAGTTTCAAATCTCACTTCTTTGGTGCAACAATTAGCCCTAGGGCAACAGGTGAGATCGTGTGGCGTTTGTTCCATGGTCGGGCATGTGACTGACGTGTGCCCTACTCTCCAAGAGGGTTCGCATGAGCAAGCTAATGCAGTTGAGGGTTTCCTAGGCCAACCAAGACAAAGGTATGATCCTTACTCTAATTTTTACAATGAAGGGTGGAAGGATCACCCTAATTTCAGGTATGGAAACCAACAACAAGGTATTCCTAATATGGCACCGTCTCGACCACCGGGCTACCCCCAACAACGAGTGCAACAACCTTACCAAGTTCGGCCACCTCCACCTCCTCAAAATCAAGGTACGTCTTTGGAAGATCTTGTAAAAGCTCTCGCTACTAACTCTATGCGGTTCAACAGACTACCCAGACACGGCTCCAACATTTAGAGAATCGGGCCAACTGGCCACATCTATGAGTAGGATAGAGGCTAGAAATTCAGGAAAGTTACCTTCTCAGCCAGAAATTAATCCAAAGGAGAATGCTAGTGCTATGTCTCTGAGGAGCGGAAAGCAGTTGGAACCATTATTAGCTAAGCCATCGAAAGACCCTACAACATCATCGCACTCTTTGACCAATTCCTCCCCTGAGGCTCCTTCTTTAACAAGGAAAGATGACTCTCACTCAGCATTGCCAGTCGACCCATCTGGCCAGGTAAGTGTCCCTTCACCGCGAATTAAGACTCTTTCTATTCCTCCACCATTTCCTAGTAGGTTTAAACAATCCAAGAAAGAGGAGCAAGAAAAAGAGATTCTTGAGACCTTTCGTAAAGTAGAGGTAAATATTCCTCTACTTGATGCAATTAAACAAGTGCCGCGTTATGCAAAGTTTTTGAAGGAATTATGTAGTAACAAGCGAAAGTTGAGCGGTAACGAAAAGGTAAGTGTAGGAGAGAATGTTTCTGCTGTACTTCAAAGAAAACTTCCTCCTAAGTGCAAGGATCCAGGTACTTTTACTATCCCCCACTATTGGCAATACCAGATTCGAAAGATGTATGCTAGATTTAGGGGCCTCAATTAATGTTATGCCATATTCGATTTATAACTCTTTGAATTTAGGTCCAATGGAAGAAACTGGTATAATTATTCAATTGGCTGATAGATCTAATACTTACCCCAAAGGGGTTGTGGAAGATGTTCTTGTGCAGGTCAATGAATTGGTCTTTCCAGCTGATTTTTATATCCTTGAAATGGAGGATGAGTTGTCGCCAAATCCCACTCCTATTCTGTTGGGCGACCATTCCTTAAGACAGCCCCGAACGAAGATTGATGTTCACGATGGAACCTCACAACGGAATTCGATGGTGAAGTGATCCGCTTGATATCTTTGAGGCAATGAGGTATCCTAGTGATGTACATTCTTTTTTGCCATAGATGATATTAATACTTTGGTGCGGGATTTCTTTGAATTATCCGGTAATGACAGCTTTGAAATTGCCATAAGCAAAAATCTTACGAAAGATAATTCTAAGGAACAGGCAAATTTGATAAAGTTGGATGATGGGGTAGAAGAAGCTATGGCAATCTTAGATGGAGCGGTCCCATTCGCACCAATGGGTATAATATTTCTTATCTTGAATTGTCTTTATTAAACGAGAAACTTTTACCTTGATTGTGCGAGCACACCTACCTTAGAGCTTAAGCCACTCCCGAGCACCCGCAATATATTTACTTGGGTGAGAATGAGACACTTCCAGTCATAATTGCTAAAACCCTCACTTGATTCAACAAGAAAAGCTAATCGGGGTGCTTCGGGATCACAAGACAATGATTATCGGACCATTGCCGATATTAAGGGAATTAGTCCTTCCATGTGTATGCATCGCATTTTACTAGAGGAAGGGTCTAAACCAACAAGAGATGCACAACGCCGCCTTAATCCACCAATGATGGAAGTCGTAAAAGGAGATACCGAAACTCCTTAATGTGGGGATTATCTATCGATTTACGATAGTAAATGGGTGAGTCTGTGCGGGTAGTTCCAAAAAAATCGGCATCACAAAGTGGTCAAGAATGAAGAAAACGAGCTTGTACCAACAAGAGTTCAAACCTGGTGGAGAGTTTGCATTGACTATCGTAAATCCCAATGCAGCCACTCGCAAGGATCATTTTCCTCTGCCATTCATTGATCAAATGCTTGAAAGGTTAAGTGGTCATTCTCATTATTGTTTTCTTGATGGTTACTCAGGTTATAATCAGATTGTTATCGCTCCGGAAGACCAAGAGAAAACAACCTTCACATGCCCCTTTGGCACATTTACTTACCGACGCATGCCATTTGGTCTTTGTAACGCTCCTGCCACTTTCCAAATGTGCATGATGAGTATTTTTTCTGATTATGTGGAAAACATCATTGAGGTATTTATGGATGATTTTACGATTTATGGTGATTCTTTTGATAGATGTTTAGATAATCTTACACTTGTGCTTAAACGATGCATTGACACTAACCTTGTGCTTAATTGGGAAAAATGTCATTTTATGGTTAATCAAGGTATTGTATTAGGCCATATTATTTCTAAAAAGGGAATTGAAGTTGATAAATCTAAGATAGATCTTATTCGTTCCTTACCACCTCCCATTAGCGTGAGAGAGGTTCGTTCTTTTCTTGGTCATGCAGGTTTCTATCGTAGGTTTATCAAGGACTTCTCTAAGATCGCATTACCCCTCTGCAACTTACTTCAAAAGGATGCAACTTTTGACTTCAATGATGAGTGCCAAAAAGCATTTGAGAAGTTAAAAGAGGTTTTGACATCAGCCCCTGTGATTCAACCACCGAACTGGGATTTACCATTTGAGATCATGTGCGATGCCAGTGACTATGCTGTTGGAGCCGTGTTGGGCCAGCGTGTGGGCGAGCTTCCTCATGTCATCTACTATGCCTCCCATACATTGAATGATGCACAACTCAACTACTCCACTACAGAGAAAGAACTTTTAGCAGTTATCTTTGCCTTAGAGAAATTTCGTTCTTATTTAATTGGATCTAAGGTAATTGTTTACTCTGACCATGCAGCTATTAGGTACTTGCTCACCAAAAAGGATGCCAAACCGCGCCTTATTCGATGGATACTTCTATTGCAAGAATTTGACTTAGAGATTTTAGATAAGAGAGGTTCTGAGAATTTGGTGGCAGATCATTTGAGTCGGCTTACCTATAACGAAGATACACTCCCATTGCATGAGAACTTTCCAGATGAACAGTTATTACAGGTAGGTACAGTTATTCCTTGGTATGCAGATATTGTCAATTACTTGGTTACCATGATAGTACCGGAAGAGCTAACCCGTGCACAAAAGGCCAAGATCAAGAGTGATGCAAAGTACTATGTGTGGGATGAGCCATATTTGTGGAAGTATTGTTCTGATCAAATTATTAGAAGGTGCGTACCCGAATCTGAATTTTCTTCTATTCTCACATTTTGTCATACTCTGGCTTGTGGAGGACATTTTGGACCAAAGCGAACAGCCCTCAAGGTACTTGCAAGTGGTTTTTATTGGCCATCACTATTTAAGGATGCATATTTGTTTTGCAAATCTTGTGATCGTTGTCAGCGAATAGGTAATTTGGGACCTCGAAATCAAATGCCACAATCTCCTATTCTTATAGTTGAGATTTTTGATGTTTGGGGCATAGATTTCATGGGGCCATTTCCGTCTTCGTTTGGTAATCTCTATATTGTTCTTGCGGTTGATTATGTTTCAAAATGGGTGGAAGCAAAAGCCACCCGAACTGACGATTCTAAAGTTGTGATAGATTTTATAATGTGTAACATCTTTGCAAGGTTTGGAACACCGAAGGCATTTATCAGCGACAGAGGCACTCACTTTTGTAACAGGTCAGTATAAGCACTCTATCGAAAGCACAACATCACTCACAAAGTGTCCACAGCCTACCATCCACAAACTAGTGGGCAAGCTGAGGTGTCTAATAGGGAAGTGAAATCAATCCTTGAAAAGACAGTTAATCCGAATAGAAAGGACTGGAGCCTACGGCTTGATGATTCACTTTGGGCATATAGAACTGCATACAAAACGCCTATTGGTATGTCACCCTACAGGTTGGTATATGGTAAACCTTGTCATCTTCCAGTGGAACTTGAACATAAAGCATGGTGGGCTGTGAAACAATGTAACATGGAACTGGATGCCGCCGGACAACACAGAAAGCTCCAATTGCAAGAATTAGAAGAAATTCGAAATGATGCCTATGAGAATTCACGAATCTATAAAGAAAAGACTAAGGCTTTTCATGATAAGCAGATCTTGAGAAAGAATTTCAAAGTTGGACAGAAAGTTTTGCTATTCCATTCTCGCCTTAAGTTGTTTCCAGGTAAATTACGTTCTCGATGGGTTGGGCCTTTTGTTATTGTTAACGTTTTTTCTCATGGTGCAGTTGAGATCAGGAGCTTAAAGACAGACAAAGAGTTCAAAGTAAATGGTCATAGGTTGAAGCCTTACTATGAAAACTTTCAGACACTCAATGTAGATGAGGCTCCACTCTATGAACCTGCGTACGTTGATGAGTGAAACTTGAGAACCATGTCAGGCTGAGGACAATAAACCAAGCGCTTACTGGGAGGCAACCCAATGGTTGGAGAAAAGATTTTGAGAGCACGCCATAATAGATTTGATCTTTCTCCCTTTCATTCTCATTTCCTTTATTCACTCTGTGTTGAATTTTGTTTGTTTCTGTTTGTGTGTCTCATCTCACTTCCCCATGTTTTCTTCTTTTGTTAGCTTAGGCTTACATTGAGGACAATGTAAGAATTAAGTGTGGGGGGGTGGATTTAGAACTTAGTTTGCTTTGCTTTGTCTTTTTCTTTAAAAAAAAACAAAAAAAAAGAAAACAAAAAAAAAGAAAACAAAAAGAAAACAAAAAGAAAAAAAAATCATTGTTCTGAATATTAGCCAATGATAAGAATTTGATTGACAATGAATATGGTTCTTAGAAAGAGTTGAATATTACCTTAGTTTATACTTGATTCTTGTGTTGATTTCCTCTTAATTAAGATTCTTTAAAGCATGAGCACTAATATCAATTCTTTCATAGTTTTGACTTAGAATTTGAGATTGATACAGCCTGAGTTGAGAATTTTAGATTGAGTAAATGACTGTTTGTCTTGATTCTTATCTCTACAATACAGTGTAGTCTACACAGGTACCATAGTCAGAAATAGCTACCTATAACCCTTAAGAGTGAAGCTATCCTTGAGTAATTTGGGCCTATGTACCACCAGTATGTAGAGGATAATCTACCATGAGAAGAAGGCTACCTTAAGGGGTAGAGTGAAAGCTCCTGACTAAAAAAAAAAAAAAGAAAAAAAATGCACACAAATGCCTGTGAGTGAAAAAAAAAAAATTTTTGGAGATCAAGATGATAAGATTAGTTTGACCTACTCTTTTCTTTATTCAAGGCAAAGGCTGTTGACATTGAAGATTTTGGGAAAGGATTTTGATTGAATTGATTCACACACACACTATGAGAATCAAAAGAGAGATGAGATTGACTATTGAGTTAAAGTTAGAACTTCGATAATATTTGAAATTTTCTTTGAGCTATATGACTTATGCAATCTTTGAGGCTAGTTTTATTTTAAAGTCTTTTCTTCTTTTTCTGCTATTAAAAAAATTTTGCAATGATGTTTGTGGGTATCATCGCTGAAGCCCTCACGAGACTATAACTCGTCCATTAGGGCCGCCTAGGGGTTTAAAGGCTTGTTGCATACGCTAAATGCAATCGTGATTTCCTACGAAAGCGGACTAGTTTAGATTTTCTTTTCATTTTTTGTTCTAGGTTTGCTCGAGGACGAGCAAAGGGCAAGTGTGGGGGAATTTGATAAGTGCATATTTTCTATATATTTTAATATTAATTTCTCCATCTTTTTCTTGTTTTGTTCTTAAATATTCTAGTTATTTTAGTGAATTTTTAATTTAGTAAATAATATTGTTATTGTGTTAATTTTTATCTTAGTTTATTTTATTTTATTTTATTTTGTTATTTTAGGTATATTCCGGGATTAAAGAGGAATTAAATCGGAGCGTTTAAGAAGAAATCTACTTGAAGAGATTAGAAAAGGAAAATGAAAAAAAAAAAAAAAAGGAAGCCAAGCCAATTACAAGCTAAGCCATTACATGGAGCCAAAATTGAAAAAAAGGAAAGTGTTAAAGTGCCCAAAGACATGAAAGGAAAGAGAATAAAGCCTTTTGGCTTTAGGAAATCATGGAAAATCATTATTGGCTTATTAATTAAAGCATGAAAGTCGGTTTTGGCTGGGATTGAATTCCTTTCCACGTGAGGATTCAAGGCACACAATAAAAGCTAGCCAAGGGGAGCCGCCAGAGGAGAAAAAAAAACTAAGCAAAGAAGGAAACTGAAAAAATCAAGAAGAAAGGAATTGAAGAAAAATTACAGCCGTGTGAATTAATCTCCATGATTGGTTTTATTAATTCTTTTATTCCCAATTTAATTATGTTAGGCTAGATTTTCTATTTGGTTGAGGGTGAATTCAAAACCCCAAACATGTCATATGATTAATTTTTAATTTTTATCATTCAATTTATTTAATTGAGATTGTTTATGTTCTTCCATAATTAATGTTTATGATTTTGTTCTTGTCTTGTTTGAGTGGCCAATTAGATAGGACTTGAATAATTTCTATTGCTAGATTAAAATTCTTGATCCGTAATTGTCTTGATATTTTAATTATTAGTAACAGGTTGGAATCAGTGATTTCAATTGGAGAACATAACCTAGGTTAAATAATCCGAGCTTGTGTGTTTATTGCCTAGATCAACCTAATATCTTTCTCTTTCACATCGCTTCCATTATCTTAAATTTAAAGAGCTTGTTTTAAATTATTTAATGGTTAGAGATTAGGTGAAGAGCTTATTTCGCCTAACGACACACTAAGGAAAGATTGAGATTAACAGAGCTTATTGTTGTCTACGGTTGATAGTTTCAATATAAATTGATGATAGAATTAATATATTATGTGCATGTTTGGTGGTGGCGAATGATCCTTTGACCAAAGTTTTTCTCATTATTATTTCTTTATCCTTTAATTAGAGTTTTTATTAAATTTTTATTTTCATAGTTTTAATTTCTTTATTTCTTGCAATCTAGTTAAAAATTTAAAAACCCCCATTTTTAATTGGCATTTTCTTTTGTTAGATTAATTTATATTATTATTCTTATTATTATTTTATTTTAAATCTTGCTTTAGAGTTGATAATAAATATAACTAGCATAGTCTCTGTGGGATCGATCCTTACTCGCTCTTTACTAATTATTTATACTAGTAGTAAGGTTTTAAATTTGGTGCACTCTAACGACACTACCACACTATAATCCTAAGTCTTGGAGATGGTGTTTTGAGAGAGGTGAGTGATCAGACGATAGGTGCAGACCTTTGGAAGAAATTGAAGGATTTATAAACAAAAAAATCTCTCACAAAGAGATTTAGTACAAAGAAAAGACTTTATACACTCTAAATGGAAGAAGACAGTTCTTTAACTAATCATATTGATGCCTTCAACAAGATCATTTTAGATCTTAAAGACATTAATGTGAAGATTAAAGATGAGGATAAAGTTATTAGTTTATTATCTTCATTACCATTATCTTACAAACATATTGTAGACACTCTTTTATATGGAAGGCAAACCTTGACTATGTTAAAAAGGCTTTGAGTTCAAAGGAAAGCCCCAAGAAATCATAAACCAAAGATGGTGAAGGATTGATGGCAAGAGGAAGATCTCATAAATAAGATGGTTGGAAAGGCAAGAAGAATGGGAGATCAAAGTCCAAGAACAAAGTTTTAAAGTGTTTCCAATGCCACAAAGAGAGTCACTTCAAAAAGGATTGTCCGGAGAGAAAGAATAAGCCTAAGGATGCAAAGAACTGAAATGGAAATGCTGTTGTTGCTTCTGAAGAATCAGATGAAGGATATGACTTTGTTGGTGTTCTAGTAGCCTCCTATATCCAAACTGAAGGTAAATGGGTTCTTAACTCTGGTTGCACCTATTATATGTGCCCACATAGACATTTATTCATTAGCTATTACTCTTATAATAGTGGTAAACTCTTAATAGGTAATAATGCAACTTGTAAGGTTATTGGAATTGGCTCTGTAAGGTTGAAAATGTCTGATTGTATAATTAGATATTAAATGGTGTAAGACATGTTCCAGATCTTTAAAAAAATCTAATTTCTCTACGCATGCTAGATAAGACAGGTTGCATCATTAGAGTTAAGTCTAGTGCCTTAAAAGTCATTATGGTATCAATGGTGCTAATGAAGGGTGAGATGCAAAATAGCTTGTAAATGCTGCAAGGCATAGCCATATTTGGAGATGCTAATGTTGTAGAAAAACAAGTTCAAGAGAAAACATTATTATGGCATTTCAGGTTGGGTCACATAAGTGAGAAAGGGTTAAAAGAATTTAAAAAACAGGGAGCTCTAGGGGGTGATAAAATAAGTGTCATGGGGTTCTATGAGAAGTGTATCATAGAAAAGCTCTCAAAAACCAGATTCAAGGTTGCAATGCATACTACAAAGGGCACTTTGGATTATATAGACTCGAATCTGTAGGGACCATCACAGATAGAGTCTTTAGGTGGGGCTTACTACTTTTTGTCTATGATTGATGATTTTTCTAAGATGGTTTAAGTGTATCCTCTAAGAAGTAAAGATCAGGCTTATAACAGATTTAAAACCTGGAAAACTCTTATTGAAACTCAAATTAGTAGAAAAGTCTGAGTGCTTAGAACTAATAATGGCCTAGAATTTTGCAATATATAGTTTGATGATTTGTGTTAGAAGAATGGGATCCTTAGACATAAAACTGTAAAGCACACACTGTAACAAAATGGTTTGGCAGAGAGAATGAATAGAACACTAATGGAAAGAGTAAGATACATGTTGTTTCATTCTAAACTACCAAAAACATTATAGGATGAAGCTTTGAGCACAACCTTCTATCTAATAAATAAAAGCCCTTCAACTGCACTTGATTTCAAAACAACTTATGAGGTTTGGTCAAGGAAGTTGGTTGACTACTCAAAATTGAGAATATTTGTATGCATTACTTATGCTCATGTTGAACAAGGCAAACTTGAACCAAGGGTATTGAAATGTGCTTTCCTTGGGTATCCAAATGAGACTAAAGGTTATAAGCTTTGGTGTACAGATCTTAAGCCTCATAAGTGCATAATAAGCAAGAATGTAATTTTCAATAAGTAAGAGATACTAAAGAATCAAAGTACTGCACATGGTAAAATACAGAAAATACCAAGGGCTGAGATACCTCACTTTAAGGTGGAGCTAACTAAGTCTGAGGATGGGCAGAACATAAATCACATTGAGGAAAATGAAGCTTCATATGAGGTAAGTGCTAAACCATTAGAGCATACCTCTATACAAATCACAAGGGATAGACAGATAAGAGAAGTAAAGACACCAAAGAGATTGGGGTATGTTGATTTAATAGCATATGCTCTGATAGCAGCATAGGAAGTAGAACAAAATGAGCCAAAGACTTATGAAGAAGTTATTTCAATTAAAAACTCAACACACTGGATCAAAGCCATGCAAGATGAGATTGATTCTCTGCAAAATGATGATACTTGGGCATTAGTTTAGAAACCAGAAAGAAAAAGGTTGTGAGCTGCAAATGGGTTTATAAGATAAAAGATAGGATTCCTGATGTTGAACCAAAGAGATTCAAGACAAGAGTAGTTGCAAAGGGTTTCACAAAGGGAAGGGATTGATTATACAGAAGTCTTCTCTCAGTAGTTAGACACACATCCATAAGAATCATTTTGTCACTGGTTGTAACATACGATATACATCTTGAACAAATTGATGTCAAGACAGCCTTTTTATATGGTGAACTTCAAGATGAGATTATAATGTCACAACCTGAGGGTTTTGTTGATACTAATCATCCAGATTAGGTTTGTTTGTTGAAGAAATCACTTTATGGTCTTAAGTAATCGCCAAGGCAGTGGTATCTAAAATTTGACAGCTATAAGCAAAAGCTGAGCTTTTAAAAATACAGTTATGATTGCAGTGTTTATTTTAGAAAAGCCATAGAAGAAGAAGTGATATATCTTATTTTATATTTTGATTATATGCTTTTGGCATGCAAAGATATGAAGCAGATAGATCTACTAAAGCAATAACTGAAGGATGAGTTTGACATAAAGAATCTTGGTCCAACTAAAAAGATTCTTGGTGTAGAACTGATAAAAAAATAAAACAACTAAGACTTTGTTTCTTTCTAAAGAAAAATATGTTATCAAGGTCTTGGATAAATTTGGAAATATAAATAGCAAACCAATGAGTACACCATTGGCAGCTCATTTCAAGTTATCATTTCTACAATGTCCCAGCATTGATGTAGAATAATCTAAAATGTTAAAAGTTGCATATGCCAGCTCACTAAGCTACCTAATGTATGTAATGGTGCTAATAAGATCTCACCTCTCAGATACTGTCAGCATGGTAAGCAGGTTTATGGCAAATCCAGGTAAAGACCATTAGAGAGATGTGAAATAGATACTTAAGTATCTAAAGGGAACAACAAGCTATGGTCTGTTGTATGGAGGTGAGAGGGTTAACTACAACTTGGTTGAGGGATATATTGACTCTGATTATATAGGGGATCTAGACAATAGAAGATCTCTCACTGGTTTTTTATTCACTCTCAATAACTGTACAATCAATTAGAAAGCATCACTGCAAAGTATAGTATCTTTATAAACGATAGAGGCTGAATATACTACTGCTGCAGAGGCCTTCAAAGAAGCTATATAGTTAAAGGGCATGATAAATGAGTTAGGGTAAGAACAACCTTCCATAACAATCCTACGTGATAGTCAAAGTGCAATTAGTCTGAGCAAAAATCAAGTCCATCATGAAAGGACTAAGCACATAGATGTCAAGCTCCATTTCATTAGGTTGGAAGTCTCTAAAGGCACTATCAAGCTTGTCAAGGTTCGTACCAGTGAAAACATTGCTGATATGTTGACAAAACCAGTTCCTATTACTAAGTTTGAGCATTGCTTAAACTTAGGTAATATATATAAAGGGTGAAGATACAGATGCATGAAAAGAAAAAGCTGTGAGGATGCAGAGATTTAGGTTCAAGGTGGAGATTGTTGAATTATGCACCTGAATTGTGGACTGTAGGAAAACAACTTTGTCAGTTGAAAATGGAGCTGTAAAACGACAAGTCGACAAAAAGTTCTTATTGCTCATACGACATTAATCTGCTGTCACACAAACAACATAAGTAATGCACATGATTGGCACGTGTGCTTACTTATTCATGATAAAACTAAACAGCAACTACAAGTGTTGTTTTACATAATAAAGTTGTTATGGCAATTACTCTTAATGGGAGATTTCAAGAAACCCAAAACTTGAGCTGGCGAGCAGCACTTGTTGTACAAATTTTATTAAACTCGCAAGTACACGAATCTATTATAGAATAGATTAATGGGTGTCGATCCCACGAGGAGGTGAATTTTAATTACGTGTAGAGTTAATTTTTGAAGTGGGTAGTTGGATTTGACGTGAAAATGATTTAGACTATCCTAAAATTTGAATTAAATTAAAGTGGAAACTATTATAATTGAAACACTTGGGTATCTAGATCTGTATCAACAAGCTTCATAGGCTAAATATTTCTTATTAGTGTCATTTAAATCATGAGGGGGGATTCCACACCTCATGAACCACACTTTAATCAATATGGTGCTAAGGGCTTATCGTGCTAAATAATAATAACCTTGTACTAGGGAGCCAGTTAAACCAGAGCGGTATCTAGACAAAAATATTACTATCTGTCAACGAAAAATTAAAACATCCATAAAAATTAAAGGGGAAGAGAAAATAAATTTAGCAAATAAAGCCCATGGAACATGTTGAGACTTCACCTTCAACCCAAGCTTGAAAGAAAATTCGCTATTCATAATTGAACTAGGGGTAAAATAGAAATTTATTAAAATACGTAGAAAATATAAGATGGAGAAGAAATTATAGAAAATTGAACTAAAAAATGAATTAACTAGTGTCAAATTAGGGGAGAAGCCCCCTTTTTATAGATACACTGAGTAAATCATAGTCATCGGATTAAAAACAGTTTGGACGCTCAGGATTGCGCCACGTCATTAGTCAACAGTACGCAGTTTGACCACGCGGTTTGAATAGTAACACGATTTGACCATGCGGTTTGAATAGTGAGGCGGGTTGAATAGTGACGCGGTTGAAAATAATTTTGTGCATATGCATATACTGTACGCATGATTTTTAGTCCACTAACCTGTTGCCACGTCACCCATCAACAGTATATAAGAATTTTAGTCCAATAGGATCGTGACAGCTCATCGGTCAATGCCACGTCATCATTATGTATATGTGAACAGTGTCGTGAACAGTAACACTGACAGTACTGTATATGTGAACAGTGTCATTTTTCCTTTTATGCTCCTTCTAAGGTTTTCGACCGTCCTGAGTTCAAAAGTAATTTCCGTTTTGCTGTCTGATCTCTCGTTCATTGTGAAATGACCATTATGCCCCTAAAATACATAAAATACTTAATTAAAACACAACACACATAATTAAATTACAAAAAACTTAAATACATAAAAGTAAGGTGTTAGTAAAACTTGAAATGTAAAATGACGATTTTCTCCTTTATAAATATAAACTTTCTAACACTCAACAACGCCTCTTTCTGGAATCTTCCAAAGTTGTATATAAGGTTTTCTAAGGCTTAGTGTAAGGATATTCAGTTCATGATAACTCTCTAATCAAGCTTGTAATCTGTTGAGTATCAATAAAAGCTATGGCTTTTGTTTCTCAAGAGGATGTAGGCTTCCAAGTCAAACCTCTATAATCCCTTTGTCCAGTTTCTTTCTTCTTCATCTCTGTTAAAGCTCATTTAGTTTGTTTCTGATTTGATTTACAATACATTCTTAACATAACAGAATCAGTGTGTGGTGGCTTCTTGGGGTTTTGAGTTGGGGTTAATCAATTCTAAGTCAAACGCGTATTTATTTCAGCTAGATACATAAATTCAAGAATGAAATTTTTATAATGTGCGAGGAATTTTAATGCCTGTGCTTGTGCCTTAAGAAGCCATATGTTATTGAGAAGTAGCAAGCTGTATGCTTCATGGATGGAACCTGTCTGCTTCAAATTTTAAAGCAAGGGCGTTGGAACTCAAGGAATACGAAGTATCATAGAAGGTCATTCATCCAACAAGAAATTTCCTTGAATGGATCAAGCCATAGCAACATTGCCAGATCCAGATTCTATCCTAATATAATTTTTCCTAAGATTTGTAGGAAATTTTAGTGCATAATAATTAAATAATTCTATGACAAAAATTAGATCTATCCTTAACTTTCCCTAATAAACACAAAAATCACTGTTTCGGATAGATAATATGGTAAAACTAACTATACTAACAACAGCCGTTAACTCTTTTGTCCATTTCCTTTAATCATTTTTTTTGCACTTACCTTTTCTCACATAACAAATTCAAAACCTCCTCGTCAATTTTCATATTGTTTCAATCACCCAAGCATGCATTCTGAAGCATGGTCATGAATCTTGTGTCCATCCTAACAACCAAAATTTTAAAGAGAAAAAATCCACTGAAGAGTAAAATAAATATTGAAAACAAAACCATTCTATACAATATTACCATACCAAATATCAAGACAAAAGGATTCACGATCCCTATGTAACAGGCCAATGTGTATGATGTAATATGCAGTAAACAATAACATGAACAAGATAATGCTTGCATCCTTATGTATTGCACTTATTATTATCATATTCTATTAGATAAAAAGCTTAAAGAGAATAGACAAACAACACAAGGTATGAAGGATGCTCCCTTGATTCCAGCAGGAAAGCTTCCATTACATTCTACATTCTTTATTTATACATCATATTTTGGACTGTAGTGACCGCTATTACATCATTTGATAAACGGTTCAGATTTATTCCCTAACAGGACAATAGCTCAGACTTTGAAGCCCTTGCTTAATGCTAGCTCTTCGTTTTCCAGCAGCTGCTTTATCTTTAAATATTCTGAGAAATAAGGCCAACACAAGAAAGCATAATTAATTCAATATATCTGCAGATATCATCCCATGCTTACTCCTATCCTCCAAGTCCAAAGATTCCAGCCTATCCAGGATTGAACACAACAAGATGGATTTGATCCTTCTCCATTTTGACATTGCATTATTGAGACGCTTGTGATTATATTTATTTCGTGTTCAGAAATGGAATCCTGAAGCCTTGTTTTGCCAAGCACTGGAAAGCTCCATTAGAGGAATATAGTTACATGGCTAGCTACGATCATAACATGTGTATTGGCCATTCTAACCTTGGTTTTTAGCTATGCAATTTCAAGTAACTATACTTTCATGGGAAGTCTGCTTGGAGCAAGCCAAAACTTCCATAAGAGAGTGATTAATAATATAAATATTCTGGGATCAATTTATCTAAAATTAAATTTTAGAGGATGCGTGATTATCTTATCGAAAAATTAATGAGAAAAAATGACAAAACAAAAGATATGAAACTGTTTATTGGGTAACAAAACAAAAGACAATATAATGCTTACTAGTAACCAAAATTCTGGAGAAAATTGACATTTATTTAAGACAAATAAGAAAAAAGAAACATCCATCAACATGCAGTAACTGATAAATCATTGAAACATCATTTTTGGGCAATTTTAATAAGAGCATCCAAAGATGAGTCTGATTGCAATTGCGCAATGAATGCGGTCTTCTTGTTAACTTTGAGTTGTAAGACTTCAACTTCTCTTAACAAATTCAAATACTCACTTGTCTTTTCTTTGTCCATTAATTTCATCATTTCCTTCGTAGCATCCTCTTCCATGATCCCCATATTTTGTGCATTAAATTTGGCTATTTCTTCCCAAAGCAGATCAGTCAGAGCCTTAGCAGAAACAGAAGCAGAATCAAAATCTTGTTGTTCAGCCATTAATTAATATATAAAGATTTGGTAGTTTGAAGGATATCAGAAAAAGAGCTATCTAGTAAATTGCGATGAGGTCTACATATTTCCATTAATAACAAATTGAGAAGAGAAACAACTGTTATATATTAATTTACTCATTAATGTAATTATTATAGAATTTTCTATAATTCTAATTATTTAAGTACTTGGGGAAAGCATATGGTGATTGATTAGTCAATGGTCATTAAATTATGCTGAAAAATCATGGTTGTAATTAATTAAAATTCAAAACCATTCCTCTGAAGAGACACAGACAACTCAACTTGGGTAGCAAGCCGCAATCCATTTATTTGCACATTATTTGATAACACACACACACACACACCCCAATATGTGTGATAAATCTTCCACATTGCTCGACATGTCTCATAGTTTAATATACTGAAAATATTCATTTCCAATATATATGGTGATGACAAATATTAAATGTTACACAATATTTTATAATTGACATGCAGCTAATGGAAATGGGGAAGAATTAATTAAGATTTTTATAGTAACACAATATTCTACGTTAAAATACTTTTCTCCCTCGTGAGTCCTGATCACTTGAGCAAATTAACTACACTTCCTTTAAAAGAAAAGCAAAGAGCAAAAATTCATTTTTTAAACTTCAAAGGATGTTGCTCTTCAATTTTTTGGTAAGTAGAAAAATGATGTATTTTCTAAACTTCGATTAGAAAATATGATGAATTATTAACTTTCAAGTTATTTTAATGTGCACTTTTGTCAATCTTCAAGTGAAAATTGGTCGACTTTCTAGTTTGATAAGACTAAAAGATCCTTCTAGAAATAACGAATTTCTGTTCATAACAAATTAATTAAGAAGAATATCCTAAACTGTTCCACATTAATTATTATAAGATTTTCCATAATTTTGATTAACTTATAAGTACTTTGGGAAAGCATATAGTGATTATCGAGTCAATGGTCATTAAACTAATGCTTGAAAATTATGGTTGTAATTCAAATTCAAAACTATTCCTTCTAACTTTCATTTAAGATAACGGTCAACTCACTTAGGTACCTAGCAATCCACTTATTTACACATTATTTGATAAAAAGAATTTTTTTTAATTTTCCCAATATGCATGGTGATACAAATTAATTAAATCTTTCACATTGCCCGACAATATATAGTTTAGGATACTCAAAATATTCATTTCCAATGTGTATGGTGATAATAAGCATTGAATGCCACACAACATTTTATAATTGATAGCGATGGAAAATGGTGACTAATTAGTTACAATTTTGGAGAAGGTAACATCTACGGAAGACATCAATTGAATCCAGAGAAGAAAATTATGATAGCAAAATTAATTAATTAAATTATCAATCAATATCATTATATAAACCAACCCCGTATTTCATTTTATCATCTAAATTATATTTCTGGACCATGGATCCTGAAAATTTAATAGTTGCAGATTCTGAAGATCAAGATGACCAGAAAGTTGACAGAAGTTCTGCACACCCTCAGGTTTGGACTGAGGAACAAGAGATTTGTATTTTAAATGGCCTGATAAAATTCTCAACGAAAAAAGGAATCGATCCTTTAAAACACAAGAAAAGATTCTTTAGTTATATTAGAGGATCACTTGCAGTGGAAGAGGAATTTACCTTAAGTCAACTCAATGGCAAATTGAAGAGTTTGCAAAAGAAATTTAACAACAATTTGAACAAAGGTAAGGGTATTTCTACTCCCCATGAAAATAGACTTTTTGAGTTGTCAAAAAAGATATGGGGTGATGATATAAAAAGTATCCCAGCTACAACTGAGGCAAATATTGAGAAATTTGGTGAGTTGGGAGAAAATAAAATTGAGCCAGTGCTGGAACAATTAGGAGAAGCTAAGAGAATTGAGTTCAAGAAAGAGTGGGACGAGCTTCAGATTTTAGAATTGGAACTCACTGTGAAGAGGGCAGAATTGGTTCAATTTCAATCGGAAATTATGCTAGATGCAATGAAGAAGTATGCAACAAATTTGTGAACTTGAAATTAAGAATGCTTTAAGAAACTTTAGTCGATTATTATTTATGTATGTTCTTTTACTTGTTTTAGTCTGAATATGATGCAAGTCAAGAAGCCTTCAAGGGCCCTCATTAATGACGATGCTAAACAAGATTTTTGTTTTTTAATCTTTGTATTGAATTATTGTAAACAGCCTTTGAAATTCTTTTTTTTTTTTCCAGATTTTCATTGAACTTTATGACTCCGATGTACACTTTTTGTTTTTTAAATGGCATGGGGAAATATTTCACAATTAAACACAACACTTAGAATTATTATCGAAGATATTTGATGAATTGGTCATTTACCAACAATAAGCCAGGATTAATGAAATTAATTTGTTTCATTTGGGTGGTATAGTGATGTGGAAATTTTTTTTCTTCTTTTCTTTTGTGTGTATTATACAGACATGTCATTGGACTTTCCTGATCTCTTATCCATTGAACTCACTTATTTTAACATTCAAATCTTCTCCTCTTTTGCCAGAGACAAAATTAGCTTTCTTAAAAAGTGTATCAACTTTCCCAGGATGAGCAGAATAATTAAAGCTCCAGACTAATTAATTAGTTTGTAACCTGCATTAGGCTACTTGCCGAGGGATTTTTAATGGGAAATATTCGCGCTACTACGTTTTTACTCTACCTATGTAATTATGGTTTATTGGGTTCATGCTAACATTGATTAATTATATAAACTCATCCAAGTCCTCTTGATTAATTACATACTTACCAAGTTTATATCAAGAGCCTCTTTCCTCTTTAACTTCAGCAACTTGTGAGCTATCATGAACCAAAACAATTTGAAGCAATCTTTGTGTGTGAAAGAGATGTTGCAATTTCGAAACAGTTACATGCAAGGTTTGAATGAGGATGTGATTGAAGAATTGATTGAATTGATTGGAGAATCAAACAAAGCTGAATTGGAGAAGAAATGGACTCAAATAAAAATACTGGAACTGGAGCTCAACTTTAGGAAATCAAGGGTACTTCTATCCCAAATTAATGTCATCTTAAATGCTTACAATTAACATCGTGTCTTCTTCTTCTTCTTCTGAAAGTTAATACCAGTAGTAATTCATTAGAAAAATGCTCAGTTCAATTATAAAAATTATGTTGCATTTTGTACTCGTTTCTATTATTAATCTAATATGACGGTTTGATTAGCTTGTATTGACAATTTAGAGAGAGGAAATTTGTAATCTTAAAAAATTGACAAAAATCAAGAAATGCATAATGGCCAATAATAATTAGGGATGTAGTTTTATCCAGCACCAAATAGTTGATAACAAAATCGTTGATAACAAAATCTCTGTTTCTCATAATTTTGGATTATTACACATAAAATGGCATCCTCGAAATAGTACTGATTTAAGAAAAAGCTGATGCTAAACAATTCAACAAGGCAATTGAAAACAATTCATGCATTTAGTAAATTACTAATTCCCTATTCCCAAATTGAGGACAGGAGACTGCTCTGCATACAGTGATTTAATGATATGCTAATATAGTTCGAAAAAATAAGGAGAAAGAACATTGGTATTTTTAAATTTTCAAACAGTTCATTAGCTTAAAAAAACAAACAACGCACCAAGAAAGTTGTCTACAATGAAAAGCCATAACAGTGACACAAGAGCAACCAAAACAACGCACGCACTGTCATTTTGATTTCGGTCCAAAATATGATGATTACTCAAATTATAAACCTTAAGTTCAAGTTCAAGTAAAATTGAAACTGTGGGGCTTCCCAGCAATAATTATATAACATGTTACCAAAATATCACACATTAGAACAATATAGCAAATTTTACGTCTTTCTTTTGTAGGCTTGACCTATAAAAAGGAAGAGAAACCTTCCAGATCGGGGTTCTCAGTTATGAAGCTCGCCAGTCATTCTGTGAGTTTTTCTAATCCTTGCACGACATAGTCTACTGCATGAAGACACATTTTCTTTATCTGTTTCACATAATACAAAAAAAAAATTTGTTCAGGGAAGGGCGTGCGTTCTGCTGATTAATGCAAAGGCAATATTTTTTTCCTAATATGTTCTTCGCCCTTATATAGTGAAACAATGTTACATTTGGTAAAAGCTCCTATCATCAGCAATAACGAACACAAAAATTAGCATGCTATGTTCAAAGGATATGAAATAATGCACCTGCAGTTTGTCTTTTTTAGCCCTGTGATTCCTAGGCAGAGTGCGAAACTCATCAGTCAAACGGATGCACTCGTTAATATTTTCAGGAGAGACAAAATCGAGAGCAATTTTCGTGCAGGACTGAAAATATAAAGAAAAAAAAAACCAATGATAAGAGCATAATTATGTACAGATGCAAGTAACATGTAGATACCTCATGGAACATAGTATATATATGTAAGGCAAAAACAACCGCATTTGAAATAATTAACTCTGATAAACAAGAAGCAAGTAAACAACTATGAATAGTCCAAAAGACAAGCTGACAGGTTGCTGTTCTGTTTGATTCCTGATATGCGAACAAATTACAGCAGCTAGAAAAAACACCATCACAAAGGATCCACATACCATTAGATTTCTCACTTGATGGGGACAACCAGCAGGTATAAGGACTGCCTCACCAAGCTGTTGCACAAAACTCCAAGGTTCTACTCCTGCAAAAGAACAGCAAAGATACAAATAAATACATGTAAAAGCCATATGATAATTAAGCAACACCAAAATGAAGAATAAGGACTAACCAAACTCCTCTTTGAGCTTTTTTTTATGATACATATTCAAGTAAAAAGTTTGATCATGAATTGGGTGAACCACCTATAGTGTTCAGCCAAATAAATGTAAGCATTAGCAGAAACTCCAGGATGAAGATATCATGTAAGAAACTTCAAATTGTTTTCAACATCCAAAAGATCAATGACAAGTAGGAAACACTCTAGAATCCACACCAAAAGCTTTTTGGTATCCCCACGATAAAAGGCAAATCAAGAACATCCTTATGAAATAGCTTTACAAGGACTTCGATTAAAACCCAAGACACCACCACTCAAGAATCCCGCCTGTTAAGTTTAAGAACATATTCAATTTTGATAATGCAATGCCAGTCTAGCAAACATATATCCCCATTCCCCTAAAAAGAAATAGTTTACCACCACATGCAACACAGTATTACTTTACCAATTGTTTCTCTGACCATACAAAGAATTTATCTATTTTTATATTCTTTTGCCAAAACTTGCCCATCATCATTTGTGTGTGTGTTTGTATTGCTGGTTCATTGAACTGCATTTCAATACAAAATAGATTATCCACTTGAAAAGAGGCGTCAACTTGAATCCGAACCATTACCCAAAAAAAAATATGTTCTAATCAAACATTTACATCAAAAGATTTCAAGTTTATGCAGAGAAATTTCGTAACCCTTCTTTTAGAGAATCCACGAAATAACTTATGATTTGACAAATGCAATGATTCTAAAACTGTAATTATCAAAATTAATACCTGTTCTACTGGAGAACAATAGACATGTCTGAATTCCCTACGGTGATTTCTTAGATATTCCCCAAGTTTGGGTACGTCTTCTCTACGAAAAATATCCCAAAGGGCACCTCCATCTTTTCCATTCAATGACAAGGTATTAGATTGCATTGACGACATTGGTTTTAGCTTTTCTTCAGATTTTGAGTGGTTCATACCAAATTTTTCATCTCTCGCATACAGAGGATTAAAAAATTCACTTCTGTCTTGGATAGCATGCTTTCTTTTCAACTTTTCTATTTCAGCAACCTGCTTAGAGCTGTAGTCCACCTTTGCTGTATGCATCAGAACATTCACCTAAGATATGCATAAACAACTAGATAGTGAATCCCAAGATTATGCAAACTACATGTCATGTCATGCTCAAAGTCCTACAGACATTTGTAAAGACTTTCTTGCGATGCTCTTTGATTGAAAAAGTCAGCAAGTATAATATTTGATTCACTAAGCAATGAACTGACAAATTTATTGAAACACATGAAAAATACTAATTATTAAGAAAATCAAAAACAGAAAAGAAGTCAGGGGTACAACTTTTCTATTAAATTTCACCAGCCATGATAAACAACTGTAGTTAATTTATAGTGATTAGTCAATTACTATAAGGTTCTCGATTGCTCTATATCTATTAGTTGGCCGATAGATGTATGTGTTAGAAGATCAACTTCCGTTACATCATAGCTCACATCATATGAAAAAAATTTAAGACAGGATTATTATCATATTTTAAAATTTTCTGTGGCTATGCCACTTATTTTCAGCACCTAAACTAACTGTAAACTAATGCCTTTCAACATGAACCAAGAAGCAACTAAAAATTTAATAAACATTGCATACCGCATCTGACATGTCACAGTGAAGCTTGGTCACAGAATCTCCGCGCCCAAGCTCTTCTGCAACTCCATATGCTATATAAGCTTTTGGCCCTAGATCAGGCTTCAGGAAATCAGGTGGCAGCTTTGTTGCAATATTTAGAATTCCTGAGTATGGGTGTGTGTAGTCCTTATAAGGCAAAATATTCATAAACTCTGCACCATGGCGTGGTAACCGCTCCTCAAATAAACTAGATGGTGGCCAATCTTTGAGTTTAAGCATCTCTGGCCAAGAGTTGCTGTGAGTTCGGCCCTCCATATAGCCTTTGAAAAATTGGTATGTATTTATTTTAACCTGCACATGCATCAGTTTTAAACATCATCAATACCAGAATACACAAATAATATGTAAAATCGAAAGAAGACGATCTCCCTAATGAATACTAGAAGATAACTAGTGAATATAAAAATAGTACCCAATTGATTCAATTTCTAAGATTTGAGGTAAGATTACGCACAAAGAAAAAAATAATGAGTTCTATTCATAGTAGTACAGCATTATTTGGCAGCAACAATATTAATTTTAGGGAGAATATTACAATTTTGATACGGTCATTTGTTTTCTGTGGTGATAATTAATCGCTTTCTATAATTAGCATAATCTAGCCAGGCCTCCATTACTAAATTTTTAGGTGACCACTTTAAACAAAGCATCATAACTGTATGAACTGATTCTGGTTATCACTAGCAAAAGAGTTAAGCTTTTACACATATATTGATAGATAGATAACTAGAGAGAGAGAAAGAGAGAGCATGCCTCACACAAGTCAAGACAATCAACCGTTTTGACCACCAATTTTTGAGAGCCTTTGGAATATGAGGTATCACAAACTGCACGAGAAAT
This sequence comes from Atalantia buxifolia, assembly GCA_030444775.1. Classification (NCBI taxonomy): domain Eukaryota; kingdom Viridiplantae; phylum Streptophyta; class Magnoliopsida; order Sapindales; family Rutaceae; genus Atalantia; species Atalantia buxifolia. Next base: position 23,917,018 of record CM059836.1, on the reverse strand, counting down.
CACCATTGGCTCCCAGCTCAAGCCAGATGAATATTCCAACATATTTGTAATGATTACAGGCTCTCCCTTAATCCAATGACTCTTAAAATGCTCCAGACTCTCATGTTGCACATCAGTAGCTGAAGGACAGTATAAATAGTTATCGGAAACGCCTTCCCGAGACGCGGCCTTCCTTAACCTCTTGCTACAAGGATCAATCTGACCATTCAATTTGAAACAAGAACAGGACTTCCTAGGATGATGGGGCCTGTCCACCAAGTTATGGACTTTCACTAATTTTTTTGCTTTCATCTTCAACTCTGAAAGCCAACCATTTGCAAAAATACACTTTAGTTCTAAATACTCATGTCCACAACCACCCAATTTGTTCACTGGACAAGGAATGTCACCATTCTCTCTAGCTTTCCACTCAGATATTTTCCTCATACGTTTCTTTGAGCTGAATCTAATCCCAGATTTTTTACCTGAAGGCAATGGTAGAGATTCTCCTCCATGCAAGTAAGCTTTCCCTCTGTCAAAATGACTTGTGTACATGTTAACTCCGCCTTGCAAGCAGCCATCACGAATTTCCCGACAACAAGTAAGGCAAAGATCATAGGAACATCTAGGGCAGCTTCTATAGTAATCAACTATAGAGGTTTTACAGTTGTTGCTGCCACAAAACAGAGCATGAGCATATTATCGATATTTTCAGAAAGCTAAAATGAAGAAATTGGTATTTTCGTAGATGTTGATCTTACCAAAACAAACGCTCATTACTTCTCAATACAACTTGCGGTACCTCTATCTCTGACAATTCTAATCCTGTCCACAATGGAACAAAGGAGTCTATAATAAGCTTTAGGAAGAATTAATCAGTTATGCCAAATTAATGGCTAATACCTTTAATTTTGGCCTCTATCTTCTTTTCTTTCACCTGATCATGATGAAACTTTCTCAAAAAGGGATACAATAGATGTAACAGATATTTCAAGTGCCCAATATTCTCCACAGTCTTTGCAGGCACTCCTAAAACTCTGGTCACCTACAATGAATCACAAGAAATGCTCTCCTTTGAATTTATACGATAAGAAATCTAATAAGATGACAAACTAAATAATCATGCTGTGAGTTAAACAAACCTTAACTATTTCACTATTATGCAAACATGCTTTACAGTTGCAATTTCGTAGACAAAATGGGCAAGACTTTGCTATCGCTTCCTCTGACATTGCAGGATACCTATATTTTGTAACAAAAAACTAATATTAGAAATTAGATTGATCAGAAAACATAAAATTAAGAAACTTGTAACTTAATAAAAGACACACTTTTAATTAAAAAAATTACTGCAACATACCTACATAGGTTAAACAATAGCTTCATATACATAGAAGTTTCAAATGAGTTCTTTGGTAAAACTTGTAACTGGATTTGCCAATGTGAATCAAGTATCATTGCATTCTGATGCTCATTTAGACAGTATTTCAATAATAGGACCATAAAGCCATTACCGAGTTTTCAGCATGCTTGATCTTAAAGGTGGAGAAGCATCAGTCACTTAGCATTGGGATCATACATGAAGTTCAGGATTAATAAAAACTTCATTTATATTTCGTTCTCTACAGATGCATTCTATCATTGAAGCATGGAGTAATAGCCATTGAACAATTGTGAAAACTGTTCATAGAACCAAAGATCCTTATATATTGTGCGAAAACTGTTCATAAACCTATAGAAAATGGAATTATCATGCAAGTAGACACCAAAATCTTGCTAACTCAATATCATTCTCTTTTTAAACTTCTATGTAATTGTTATGAATATTATGCTCATATCATTATAATCATTAGAAAATTAGAAAGCATAAAATTAGAACAAATTCTCCAACACATGTTGGTGAAGCAAGCATCAGTCAATTGAAATTTATAAGTTCTGATTTATACTTATTAAGGATTATGAAAAATGGATAACAGAAAAGAAAAAGGTAAGGCGGAATTGGCATTTGCAAGATGGTATTGAGCCATTTGGCAATTGGGGGTCATATTCTTCTAGAATATTTTAAGAACATCTCTAAGTTATATAACAGCCCAAAAAAACAAATTACAAATCTTGTGAGAAATTCAACTTTAAAAAAAAAAGTTCACTTCCAACACATTTAAAAGAAATAAATTTAAAGTGTTTTTAGAGAATTCTCTTGAAACTTGTGAACTTTTTTACACGTTCTATCAAGCTTTTCAAATCACATAAGAGCAAGCACAAAAAATACATCTTCAAAGTCCACAATTTTACTAAAATTTACACCAAGTTGTTACTGAAATTTTGATTCTTCAATAATTTCCATAAATTAGGTAAGAAGGATAAACCCTGTATACATCATTTCCAAGCAGGAAATACAGCTTGGAAGTATTATACAGGCTAATATTTTTTTCTTCCTAAAGTAAAGCAAAATTTAAAAGCGAGAAAAATTGAAGAATTGGGCATAAACACAAATTAATAAAACTTTTTAAATTCCAGATCTAAAATTTGTTATATGTTCCAGAGGCTTTAAAGCTTTACCGTGAACTATTGCTCGGTCATTCTTTCCTTTCATTTGAACTAATATTTTCAAGAAAGTTTAAGTAGAATATTATACAATAAGAAGAAGCACCATAAAGACCACATACTGGACAATTAATTATTAATCTAGTTATCAATGAAGGTCTTTACCCCCATTAACTTTGACTGCACCAAGAATAAAATAGTAAAAGTAATATGTTTAGATTAACTGAAATTTAAAGTAGAGAACAAAAAAATACCATCTCTGAATGCAAGTAGCACAATAGTGTTTCCGCTCGCATTTCTGACAACTTATCACCCTATTGTGATTCTGGTGACATTGATGACAATAATGAAACTTATCTTCCCTCCCCTGTATTTTTATTAGTAATAAGTTGAATTGAAATGTGGGTGCCCATTCAATCAAACAAAATATTATGAGATATCAACTCACATTGCTCACGTTTTCTTCTTGTCGATTGTCAGATTTTTGCAATTGCAGCTTTATGCTGCTTCTCCTCCTCGTGGCTGATGGTTCCTCTTCTATTTGCCCACCATCACCATTCGCTTTGTTCACCAAAATGTTATCAGCCTCATTGGCTGCCAATTCTTCTTCTTCAATTTCACTTCCTCTCTTCATTGTATTCAACAATTAGAAAAGAGATTAGTAGTAATCAGTCCAAATAAAATTCAGGTTTGCCTATAAATTTCAAGAAACAAACAAAACATAAATAGTACATAAAGGTGAACTCACATTGCCAACTATATCCTTTACTTCTTTGTTCGTTTTGTGCAATCGCAATGAACTCTTACTTCTTCTCCTCCTAGACAATGGTTCCAGTTCCATTTCCCCAATGGTTACACTTCCATTATCATTTTCTTTATTCACCGAAACACCATCAAACTCATTACACGCCCTTTCTTCTCCTTCAAATTTGTGTCCTCCCTTCTTTTTATTCACCAGTTAGAAAAAAAATATTAGTAATTGTCTAAATTGAACTCAAGTTTGCACATAAATTTCAAGAAACAAATGAAATGCAAATGGTATACAAAGGCGAACTCACGTTGCCAACAATTTTCTTTTCTTCTTTGTTAGTTTTTTGCAATTGCAATGAACTGTTTCTTCTCGTCCTCTTGGCCAAAGGTTCCACTTCCACCTGTCCAATTGTCCCGCTTCCCTTGTTTTTCTCTTTATTCACAAACACGAGATCAGCATTATTGCAAGTCTTTCCTTCTTCTTCTCCTTCAAATTCACCTTCTTTCTTCTTTTTTTATTTTTCAGCAACAAAAAGAAAAAAAACATGACTAAATTTAAAACTGAATTAAGACATGCATGTAAATTTAAAAAAATTAATAAATAAAATAAACTCACAATGCCAACTTTTTCTTCTACTGCTTTTTTGTTGGCGGTACATAATTGCAACTGTCTCTTCCTCTTATCATTTCTTCTCAGGGAGTACAGATAATGCTCCTCACAAGTTGGCCGCCCATGGATTCTCCAATGTTTGCAACGCCATCCGCCGCCGCCACTTCTTTGGCAGCGGAGCTCTTCTGGCGGCTCCATAATTCCACACTCTAGATCTCCTCACTCTCTTTCCCTGCAAAGAAAGAAGCACGAACAAAACCGAATTCAAATCGACATTCCAAAATAACTGCTTTGCTTTTGGTACCTAGTAGAAAGATCACAACACTGAATGGCCAAAATTCAACTCACTACGTGTATATTGCGCACATTTGGCAATAATACCCCATTTTAATTAAGGTAATTTTAGAAAATTTGAATTGCATATACATTCCATATGTTTGGTAATAATGATAACTTGCGAAAATAAAATAAATTAAATAAGCAATTTTTTCTAGCAAAAGATTCACAGAAATGAAACAGAGAAAACAGAGTAAGAAGCCAGAAACTGAACTAATAAACTGTGGACGAGAAAAAAATAATAATAATAATGATTGCAAATGTTGATTAACTTACTTTAGAGCGAAGCAAATGATCGACGTTGGCTGGAATATCCTCAAGTGAAGAACGAGGCTCTTGGTTTCCCTCCCAAAATGAAATAGGAGGGCTCAGTAACTTTTCAACTTCAGTTTTTAACTTCAATTCGGGACACGTGTTGCCTTTTTAATGGACTTGTAAATCTTTTGTCTTCTTAAGATAATCCTAATAATAATTATAATTATAATAATTATAATAATAATAATAATAATGAATTGTTATTGTTGTTATTATTATTATTGTTTCCTAACTTACATTTGTTCTAACTTGTACTAAATAAAAAAAAAATTTAATCTAATTAAAATATGTGAAAATAAATAACATGGGAAGCAAGTCAATGTGTGATTTTTATATTATTTTAATTTAAAATGTAAATTAGTAAGAATCTTATTAGTATTATTAGTAGTAGTAGTATTATTTTTATTAGAAAAAAAAAATCAACAATCTAAGGGCTAGGGAGCGTCGCGGACCGGCCAAAAATTAAAATCACGCTCATTACTTTTTCCTTTTTCCAAGGAAGCCTCGGATTGGGATTTTCACGTTTTTTCATAAATAATAAATTTTGAAAAATTTATCTAATTGGATTTCAGAATTAGGAATTCAGATTGAGTTTACCTATTTAACCCTCATTTCCTATTTTATAAATTTCTCACCATAGTTGTTGTATCTCATCTCAAAAGTCAAATATTTAAATTTAGTTAAGTGATTTTCAAATATTTTTATTTGACTAACTACATGAATTTAAATCTTAGAAAGATAGGGGATAAAAATTTAATTTGGGATTTTCAAACATAATTTTATAATATAGAGACGAATTAATCATTTTATTATATTAGGGAAATAATGAGGGAGAGATTTAAATTTAATTTTTTAAAAAGTATAAAAATTATTTTTAAGGGGTGCAGGATGAGCCGGCTGGATATGAACCTGAAAAATTTAGACCCCACCTCTACCGCTTATGCACTAGGCTTTGCTTAAGCTCCGGTGAGCTGCGCTAGAAAGGCCCAGATCAGCCCAGAGTTTGAGCAAAGCTTTTAATGGGGTTTTTAATTAAAGGTGCCTTAAAAATAGGGTATTTAGTTAAATATACTCTATGCTTGAAAAATTATTTAGATATACCATTTTATATGATACATTGTCTAAAATATTCATAAAAAAAAATATTAAACACACATAACTCACCTCCAACACTCTTTACTTCTCACTCTTTTTAACTCCACACAATAAAAACTCACCCCACACTCAAAATCCCTCACGAATAGTCAATGCACTGAGATTTTAGTTTGCAGCTAGATGCATTATTCATCACATGAATAAGGTATTTGAAACTTTATTTTTATTTTATGTTATTTATTCATTTTATTGACATTATATTATTTTTAGGATTTTGTTTGGTTTATGATAAATAAAAAGTAACTCACATTTTCATTACATTTGTATCATATAACTGTTATTTGATGGATTTTATAACTACATTCGTTAAAACCTGAAGTTGCTACCAAAATTTTGTTCTGTACCCCGACATACACGACAGCAGTCGTGTATGTATGGATTTACACGATTGTAGTCGTGAAAATGTGCAAAAGATTCCAATTATTATGACACCTTATCATTCTATTGGTGCAAAAAATATATTATTTTCACTAAATATATCATTTTACTATTACTGCACTATAGTGGTGTGTTTTAATAAGTTACACGACTACTATCGTGTATATATAAACTTACATATTATAATTGTACATATATGTAAAATGTTTCAACTGTTATGAGATTCCAGCACTTTATCAGTGCAAGAAAAATATTTTTTGAAGAAGAAATATGTCATTTGACTATTTATAGTCATGTATTTCTATAACTTACACGACTGCCATCATATATGTATGACTTTGGTTGTGTATGTATGAATTTACGCGATAGCAGTTGTGCAAGATTGAAAGATATAGTAGCTGTTATGACACATAACATTCTGTTAGTATAAAGATTACATTTTTTTACTAAACATATTCTCTAACTGTTTACTAGAATATAGTTGTGTATTTTAACAAGTTACACAGCTATTGTCGTGTAAACTAGTAATTACACGACATCAATCGTGTAAATAGAAAGACAATTCCATACTTCATAATATACCTTGTTTGATTTTTTTTTTGTATAATCATCTGTTGTATTATTGCAAGAAGTTACTTCAGTATGTTTGTCTATTATTCATTAGAATCATAAGAAATTAGGATAGCATCACAAGGTGAAGAAAAGTTACACCGTAAGTACGGTAGGTGTGGTTCTCAATGACATAATCGACTAACTTGCAATGCACCAATCTCACTGTCTAACAATGAGCCCGTAGTTAAATCGAATGAAACAAAAACAAGCACACATATTACTATAAACCTTACATACTTGTCATTTTTGTTGTTTTAATTTCTTTAATATCTAAAATAGTTAGTTGATAAATTTCTACCTTTTTTGTTTTGTAGCTAGATAAACATGTTTGTGTGGATTATACTGTTTTTAAAAGGAGGCGGCCAAGGCCTTATAATACATGAGTCGAGTGTTAGGGCTGAGCATGTAAATAATTACGATGATTGTGCAACAACTTCCATTGTATTACGACTTATTTATTATTTGAACATGTATTGGATCTATGTTGTTTGATGTACAATTACTTTTGTTATTTGTTAAATTGAAGCATGATATGTTAAAGCCTATGTTGATTTTGTTGTCATTATAATGAATGTTTTAGGTAATTTTATGTTCTATGTCCACTTACCTAACTACAATTGTGTATTTTGGCTCTTACTCGACTATTGTCGTGTATATTTGATTGTACTCAACTATAAATGTGAATCTATTAAATACTCGACTATTGTCATTTATTTATGAAAATACCTGACTGAAGTTATGTACCAATGCAAATACCAGCTGGTTATGTATGTTTACAACTACTCAATTACTGTTGAGTATCTGTGAAAATATCCGACTTCAGTCGTGTACTAATACAAATACCAGCTGGTCATGTATGTTTGAAAATACTCGACTGCTGTCGATTATCTGTGAAAATACCCGACTACAGTCGTGTACCAATGCAAATACCAGCTGGTCATGTATGTTTGTAAATACTCGAATACAGTCAAGTATCTGTGAAAATATCCGACTGTAGTCGTGTATCAATCCAAATACTAGCTGGTTATGTATGTTTGTAAATACTCAACTGCAGTCGAGTATCTGTGAAAATACCCGACTGCAGTTGTGTACTAATGCAAATATCAATTGGTCATCTATGGTTGGAAATAATCGACTGTAGTCGAGTATCTATAAAAATACCTGACTGCAGTCATGTACCAATCCAAATACCACCTGGTTATATATGTTTAGAAATACTCGACTGCAGTCGAGTATCTATGAAAATACTCGACTGCAGTCGTGAACCAATGCAAATACCAGTTGGTCATGTATGTTTGCAAATACTTGACTGTATTCAAGTATCTGTGAAAATACTTGACGACGGTCGTATATTTGGGCTGAGCATTTCTTAAGCATATATGACCATTCTGTTATATGACATACATTATATAAAACCATCTTCTCTGTCATTAATATACTTAATAAAAAAAAAGCATATGTATGATGTCAAATTAACTTTAATGATATCAAATATCAACAACATCCCATTGTAATCATTATATCTCATGATAAGTAATCCAAAAAATGACACATCAATGAAGTTTTTAAGAGTGGGACACTAAGTAGTTTTTTTCCAAGACCTACTCTAAAATAATTTGACAGTCAATACTTTTCAAAATTGTGCAACATCATCTTGTTGGCAATATGAATTGACATCAAGTCAATGGGCTAGGACCTCTAAGAACTGTAACAAAAATGCTCCACAATCACCACTAAAAAAATTCATATAAATCAATCGTTAAAAATCACCATTGTTATTGTTAAGTCAAAAAAATATAATTTCAGTTTGTAGTAAAAATAATACTTCAAATTTATTATCACTGTCGTAATATATTATTAATCTACTAAATGATCATGCAACATAAAAGCAACAGATATGAGAATTTTTTACAACTTAAAAACGTTCTATATATAAGACAACATGACTTTCTCACAACTAGCGTCTACAGGATCAGCATAACTATATTATTTCAAGAACAAACCCATCAAACTAAAATATATTACCAACAACTATGAACTCAAATAATTTTTAAATGAGTTATAAACAAAAATAAGAAATAAACCATCACTGCCACATGACATAAAAATCAAACTTTATGTATCAAGTATGTTAACAATTTCAAATAAAGTATAAATATTCAAAGAAAATGTTGAATTTTTCCATAACACTTAAACAATTAATTTTCATTAGTTCAATCTGATTAATAAGCTATTAAGTATGTGTATAATTGTCAAAAACTAAAAACAAGTCTAGGATGAGTGTATTAAAGGGCAATTCTCTAATAGTTAACTAGTTGGAAATATATACAACAACATTTGCTGCACAATAATATCAAATCCTAAATGCTACGTGACTTCTTCAGTTAATAGTCTCACAGTGAGACAAATTAATAAAATGATCCAACATTGTTTCAAAATTCACAAGTCGTTCAAAACACATTTATTAATAGTGTACTATCAATAGTTTTATGCTGAAACAAATACCAAATTGTTAATAAATTAGAATTGCAAATTAAAGGTTCTATAGCAAATAATAGAGAAAACTCAAATTGTAGTATAATGAATGCATACGCAGCTGAAGAAAATTGATATATAATTCCCATGGATGAAGTTCAACTACAAACAACTAGTAAAATTATACAGAGATCTATTGCATAAACTAGTGTAGCCATAATCGAGTATTCATAAGCACAATATTTGTTTTATCCAATTCTCTATGAATATTTAATTAGGAACTCCCACAACCATTATTAAAGAGCCATGAAATCACTCTCTTCAATTTCAAATCCACAAGTTCAAGAAGCTTTATTACATTACCAGCAAGAAAGATTAGCATTAAATAAGCAAGATAATGACCAAAATCATGTGGGTAATTTGTTTTTTAAAACCCTAATGCATATAACCCTAACAATTATGCACCATAAATTCTCTTTATAAAGTAAAAATTAAGTGTAAATGTGGTTAATGACCTTTATGTTAGCCTAAAGGGCTACACATAATGTAATTTTGATGATAACAAACATGTGTCTTTAGTAATAATAATAAATATTGTATTTCACATTTTCACTAGTTTTTGAAGGATAATATTTATGCAAGTGAATCAAGTGAAATCAAGTTCAAGACACTCCACGGACAACGGCGAAATCAAGAATGAAGTTTAGAGCTCAACGGATGAATTATTGCGATAAATTCTTGTAAAGCCGGTATGATTTAATTAATGCATGATTTAGCATTTGTGAAGCTCAAAAGATTAATTCAATAATTATTTTTCATAAACTAAAAGGTTTTATATTTATAAGATAAAGTATTTTGTGGATTTGAGTAATTTGGACTTAAATGAAAAGTTTTGCAATCTTTGAGTTTGATAAATATTATTTTGAATTTCGGATTTGGACTTATTTGCAAAGTTTTGAAACATTTTGGGCCATACTATAATTTATGAAAGTTTGAGGACCCAATGAAATTCAATCACATGAAATCCAAAATTGGACAGAGAGGAAGCGGCTAGCCGCCTGAGGAAAATCTTATATTTTCAAATTTTGGACTAAAGTGAAAGGTTTTGAAATTTTTGAAAATTATGGGTATTATGTTAAATTTTGAAAAGGACCTCTTTGAAAAATATTAATTTCTTTGGGGGCATATCATAATTTTAAAAAGTTTTGGAAAACAATTGTTATTTGGAAATTCTAGAATTGGACCTATTTGCAAAGTTTTATGACGTTTTGGGTCATAGTATAATTACAGAAAGTTTTGGGCTAAAGTATAATTTTCCTAAACAGTGGTATTGTAGCAAATTCAAAAATAACGGTAATATCACTGTTACAAGCGGCTAGCCGGATAAATCAAGCGGCTAACCGCTTGGTTGCTGGAATTTGTCTATAACGGCTAATTTTCAGGCTTTAACTATAAAAACTCAATCCCAACTTCATTTTAAGGACTAATGCAAGCATAAACAAGGTCATATAACATATATTGAGCTTCCATTTCGTAAATCATCATTTATTGAATCATTATTGAGCTATAATTTGTTATCCACTCTTAAAGAGAGTTTTATTGTTGTAATTTTCATTACTCATCAAATTGTGAGTATACAAGTGTGGGAAACACTTGGGGTAAAGAGATTGGGGATATAATCTCTTGTTGTAAAGGTCCATTGACACCTTTGAAGTCAATTGTAAACATTTGAAGCCTTGGGAGGCTTGGATAGTGAAATCCTTAAGCCGGGTGAGCTTGGAGGCGTGGACGTAGGCGGGGATAGCCGAACCACGTAAAAGTTCTTGTGTTTGCTTTCTCTTCCCTTACTCTTTTAATATTGTGCTTGATTGAATTTATTGTTTTTGATTTGATTAAGGCAATAGATTAAATTGTTGTGCGAATTGTATTGCATAATTTTAAAATCCCAATTCACCCCCCTCTTGGGTTGTATAACTTGTATTTCACTTTAGCTCGGTGAATTTCCAGCCTATAATTCGGTGATTTTGTAGCCTTTAATGTGGTGGATGAACTTGTAGCAGCTGGAGCATGAACTTGCAGCAACAGGCGTTGTGTATCGTAGCTCATGAAGGTCGATTTTGAAATTTGAAGAATTAAATTAGGGTAATTCTGTAATTGCACATTGAAAAAGGTATATAAAAGAAATTTTGAATTATGAGAGTGTAGTTGGATAAATACCCAACCTTTAGGGTATGGCGGGGACAAATCCCTAGCTTTTAACACTCCTTAAAATCTTTATAACATTTCACAAGGAGAACCAAATATCTATTTGAATTGTGAGATCAGTAGCTAGAAAATTCAGAGGAGACTGATCTACTACATTACTGAAGGAAATTGGGGGGATTTCCTCCAAAAATATGCATTTAATAAAGTCATATGCAAATAATAATTCAGAATATGGATTGACTGGAGACAAAAACATGAAAACCTTAACTCCTTGATCAATTCTACATTCTACCAATGGAATCCTGGTAGTGCCAACATGTTTTAACCATCATATATGAACTTTGAAATAAGACACCAAGAAGCATAAGAAAGATAATGTTTTCCAATGTGCGTGAGTCATTCTATATTTTTTTGTGCCATTAATATACATGATGCACCGGTGCAACAACTCTCTAAACCTAGGATCAAAAGCTGATGATTAATACTAAAAAGCGTAAATGTAATAAAGGTAAAATTATTATTTTTTACTTAAAGTGTTGATTAATGCGCTTATAACTTATAAATTATATGAATGCTCCCCTAATAAGTTTTTATGTTAAATTAATTTGCAATATGTTAATTTTATCTTGTAAATATTTTTTAAGAATAAAGATGGAGTTGGAACTAGAAGCGAGAACAAAGAAGAATTACTGGAGCCATTTGGAATGCATTATTGAGGGATTTAATTAATAAAAAATAAATATTTCAAAAAATAAAAAAATAATAATAAATGACGAAGTGTGATAGTCACTGGTGAAAATCGCCACCATCACTATCACACTCCTCTAGGTGATAATATAAATAATAATAAAAATAAAATAATAAATAAATAATAAAATAAAGGAAGTTAAAGGCATTCGTTGCCTACAAAAAGGGGGTCGTGCAAGAGTTGAAGAGAGAAGCCGAGAGAGAGAGCTGTGGCGAAGAGAGAACAAAGTGAGGAGCTGAAGAATTTTTTTCTGTCTTTCTTTTCTTTTCTTGTTTTCTTCTATATCAATTTTCTTGTAACATATTCCAGAAGTTTGTCAAATAAAAAAAAAGGGTGTTTTGTTTTCTTTCATAAAATTAATTACTTTATCGAGAGTAAGTTTTAAGTTTATTTTATTCTTTTCTGGTTATTTTTACGTTATATTAATTTATAAATTTCCTTGGATTTGTATAGTACTTTGATATAATGTCGACACATTAATATAGTTGTGGCATATTAGGTACTTGATTTCATATTTATTCACACACATAGTTAGTTGAGAATTAAATGATATAATAATTAACTGGTAAAAGTGAGGCAAAATATAAAAAAATTAGAAAGCATTAAAATTATAGTTTAAATACTAAGAGTGGATCCCGTAACCTTAGCATATTTTTAAATTGATTCCTAGTAATTTTTTTCCTGCAATTAATTTTCTTTGTTTAAAATTGGTTACTAAATTTTAAATTCCCTATAATTCGACCCTAGACTCACCGGATTATATTATAACTGGGCACTCTTATACATATGAGTAATAATACTTTTGAGTCATGTCAATTGAGATTGATTTACACAACAATTCATAACTTTGGTAACAAACTATTGGTAACAGTTTGTCTCATTGTTCTATGAGTATCTTTAAGGGTCCTAGAACGCTCTTCCCTAAGAAGGAAAGCTAATAACACTATATTATCACCAATTGATCCATCCTCAACTTGATGATCAGTTGCGATGCTCCCAAAGCCTTATAGAATTCACATGGTTCCAAAAATACTTCGTTGAGATGTTCTGTCAAACACATTATATACCACCTAGTGAGGAGTTTCCTAGTATAGATAATAACAAAACAAGAGCTTTAGACTAAGCTTTTCTCTGACTCTTTGGTTATAAACACAAACTAATAGAAGGGATTGGAGACATTAGAAAAGAATTTACCAATTAGTCATCTGAGATATCCTAACTCATCAAGATCAACACTACATGCTGCCAGTGCCATAAGAGTAGAATTATAGTTATCTTGAAATTATCACATTAGCCACCATTCACAACAATGAAAATGGAAATCAATAATGCATTGAAAAAACACCAATCCAAAATGGAAATCAAATTATGTTGCACAGTTATATTTAAAAGTTTCATATGTATGTAATGTCATTGGAATGAGCCTAGTGTGAGGTCGAGAGACAATTTTCCCATATAAGGCATATATATATATATGTGTGTGTGTGTGTGTGTGTGTGTGTGTGTGTGTGTGTAGATATTCAACATACTATATATTCGTACTTGAGCGTCATTTTCAAATTAAAGTTTTTTCATTCATTTAACGAAGTAAGCAAATATCAATGTTGGAGAAAACAAACATTCAAAAATATATGAATAATCGAAATAGCTTATTATTTTATTTAATTGCTACAAAATAAAGGATCCCCCACTTTAGTTGAATTTAGGTGGAATTCAAATTTTCAAACGACTCGTCTTTTCATAGAAAATATGAGTATGCAATACCGTCCACGTTGATACAAAGAAATGCCATTTCTTTTTCCCAATAATGCAATTGATATATCATAAATAATATGCGCTGGTGCATACTATATAGGCTTTGTCATTTGTGAAAGTAAGACAAATATCACTCATTTATTCAATAAGCTGCTACACGACATGTCATCCTTATGTTATATGCAAAATGATTTGTCATCTTCCTCATGCATGCAAAATAAAATTTAAAATATTATATGTAATGTTGTTGAAAAATAGATAGCTAGTCAAGTCTAAAGTAAAATTTTAAAATAATCGTTCTTTGTAATAAAAAAAAGGAAAACAATGTTAATTCTTTTTTAATTTTTGCAAATTGTTATTTTTTTAAGTGTAATTCGGGAGAATTGGTCCATCTTTTTTTTTCTTTTTTCTTTTTTTTTTTAGTTTAGCTAATGAACTTTCAATGTACAATTTTTCAAATGGTCACTCCATCCACATATATTAATGTTTTGAAAAATAAATAAATATTTCAAAATAAAATGATTACATATAACTTGTATAATTTGTCAAATTTAAAATGAGTCCAATGCGAGATAGACAGATGATTTTCCTCTCTCTCTCTCTCTCTCTCTCTCTCTCTCTCTCTCTCTCTCTCTCTATATATATATATATATATATATATATATATATATAAAAGAGATTAACATGTTATTAATATATATTATGTTCTTATTATAATTATTTGTCTACCTGTATTTTTTTCTAAAAGTACTCTTGGTGTACATGCATTTATTATGTTTGATTTTCTCAATAGTAGTTTTCATCTTTTCTTTTTATTCTAATTCCTACCTTAATTTAGCGCTTCTTTTCTATAATCATAATCTTTCACATAAGTGTGTCTCACATGATTATGAAATGGGATACATTTCTTTAACACATTATACGTTGAGAAAAAATTGAAAGGCAATTGTATAATTAACTTGCATCTTTACATAATAGCCCTTTTTTTTTCTCCCTTGGTTCTCTGCCATTGCTAAAGACAAATATCATCATTTCTAATTAAAGAGTAAGATAAAGTGCTTCCTCTTCTTCTTGTAGTTGAGTTTTGCTTCCTTCATGCACCTTTTAATCTTGATCCTGTGTTGCCTTTAGATTCATTACATCAAACTCTCAACCCACAGTCTCTTTGTCTCAAGAGGTGCTGCTCTTTTTTTTTTGCTAATTGTTTGTTTAGTGCTCAACATTACGTGTTTTTTTATTGTTTATTATTGATTTAGACCCAAATTCAAGAGAGGCATTCACGTGATTAGTACTGTTTGAGATGGATTTATTTTTTTCACTTTTCGACAATATTTTCTTTCTACCTGATTATATCTTATGTTTGCACTTTTGGATATATAATTTGATTAGTACTATTTAGGGGTGAGTGAAATCGGGTTTGGCTCGGGTTGGGTTTGGGTCAACCCGATCGGATTTTTATAAAACAAAAGTCCAATGTAGCATTCATTCTAAATCTCATGATTCTCATTTACATTCCAATCAAACTAGTACATACTAATTTCACACATCTTAACACCTTCCCCACGGATCAATTTATCCATGTGGAAATTTTTTTCAAATAACATTAATTATACACCACTATCAAAAAATATATAATATATATAAATATACCAATCTAGAATCTAGACTTCGTTAAAGTCTGAAAAAACTATCAAGTCATATGATTTAATAGAGTAATGGCCGAGAAAATTATTAAGCCATATAGTTTAATAGTGTAATGACATTATACGATATAGCTTAATAACTCTTTAAATTTTTACTAAAGTCTAAGATATTTAATGAAATCAATACTATATGGAAACACACAAAAGTGGTGAATAGTTACCCTACCTAAAAAACTGAAATAAAAATGACACACCAATAAAATACTAAGATAAACCAAAACGAGTTTCGCATTGTGTATATGGTGAAAATAAACATATGCGATACTTAACATAAATCTCCCCAATTTTTGTCATAATAACATAATAGAGAGTGATTGTTTTATTTTTAATACATGCCTCCCTTTCTCGATTTAACTAAACAGGATAATAGTGTGTCACGGAATGAATATTTTGGTGCAGCAACCCGTGTGGCACTTAGACAACTTCTAGCATAAAAGTTACTAAGTAAACCTTTTGATCTTTTCAAGCTAGCTAAGCATGGATGCTTACAGAAATGTTAGAGAGAAGAGAGAGCAATATGGCCAAAGGGCATTTTATTACTCACAAAGAGAAAATACAAGAGAGCTTTTTATAAGAGCTTGAGTTGTCTGTGTGTTAAATGTGTGTACTGGTATGGTGTTGTATGCTGTGCAAAATGGTAGGTGCTAGGCCCCATTTATAGAGTTGGATGCCTAGCTCATGAAGCTTTAAGGTAAGTGGGTGCAAGTTGCCTAAATATCTCCTACGAACTTGAATGCAAAAGTAAAAAAATTCTTAGGCGATTTCCAATTGTAGAGAATTCTAAATTTTAGGTCTGGCTTTCTTCACTTAATGAGCACACTACAGCTGGCTAGTTGTATGAAGTGGCCTATTGTTAAGCACACTCTATTGCTGAGTGCATTCGGACACCTATGCGTGCCAATTTAGCCTCCGTTTTTGACAAATTTGAGTTGTCCGTAACAAGCAGCTAGCTTTTGAAAGGAAACCAAAACCTATCATTTTCTTGTCTCTTTTCTTTCTTCTTCAAAGTTTAGCTCAACTTAGCTTCAGCCATTAAGCCAGCAAAACTTTAATTGCGAGGCATGATTGTTATTTTATTTGTCTTAAAATTGCTTAATTTTGTGGCGATGATTACGAACGAGAATTCTCTTCAATGTATTTTAGTGGGAATTTGTTTGACGCATTGCAATTGTTGAAATGTCTCATTGAATTATAATAATTTTTTGTTTCTTAATTTGAAACTTTTTTATTTATTTAAGATAAAGGCTCATTACATTGCTAATGTAAATATAAGAAAGAAATTATATTATATGGTGCTCACAACATTTTAAAAAATCTGGATTTTAATTGGAATTAGAGTTGCACGGGGCTATAAAATTACTGTACAACTCTGATTCTTAGTTTAAAACCAGAATTTACAAAATCCAGACATCTGTACCTGAGAGAAAGCTTGACTCTATATGGTCTCAATTATTTCTAAAATCATAGTTGTTCGATTGTGTTTCTAAAATAGCCATTTTGTGCAATAGAAAAGCTAACAACCAATGGAGATTGTTGACAAGAAGGAGTAAGTCTTAAGGGCTCGAGTCATTCCACTGGTAAATGTTCATTGGATGAATCATATTATAGAGGAGATTACTTGGGAGCGAGAGGTTGAGATAAGGGAGAAGCAGCCTCAACTTTTCGATGATTGAGGTAACATTCTAAATTTCGAAGACAAAGTTGTAACACCCGTTCCTTGCCTATTTAAATTTAATTATGCTTATCTATTTAATTGTTTATCTTTTGTCTGTGTAAATTTATTTTAATTAGCATTATTTGAGATAAGGTATAATTCTTCTATTTATTTTTTAAAAATAAATTATAAGGAATTATCATCTTTATCATATAATGTATTTTTATAAAAGCAAGTGTTTTTATAAAACTTAAACTCTTCTTATCTCCCTACGATTTAAAGCTCTTTAATCAAATAAATATATAAAAGCAAAGAATTCTAGGGTTTTCTTTTATGCACATTTGAAAGAAATTTTTAGGTACTTGTCCTTCTTTAATACATGCTTTCTAATACGATCTTATATTTTTGATAATGAATGCATGCATTGTTCTCTTTATCATGAATGACTAATTAGGCATTATGAGGCATGAACAATATGATTTGATTACTATTTTTCCTTTATTTTTTATTGGAAAATTATCATTTTGCTATCAAAGTTTTACTGACATATCATGTTAGTACCAAGGTTTGCCGAAAAGTGTATTTTATTACCAAAGTTTTACGTAGTTATTAATTCAATATCATTCCGTTAAGAAAAAATTAATGTTTAATGGAAATTGAGTTAAAAGTCGATTTTACCCTCGAGAGTTTGGTAGTAAAATGATGATTTCCCTAAAAATTCGGTAGCAAAATGATAATTCCCCAAAAAATTAGTAGTAAAATGATAATTTATCTATCAAATTAACAAACTATTTTACTCTTACAGGTAAAAATGTCTTTGACGCCTTTATGACATCAGCAAATTTTTAACGATGTTAGCGGAATGGTAGTAAATTAATAACGACGCAAAACTTTGGTTGTAAAATGTACTTTTCGACAAACCTTGATACTGACATGATATGTTAGTAAAACTTTGGTAGTAAAATGATAATACCCCTTTTTTATTTGATTTCTGCATGAAAGTTTCCAATAAATTAAAGTAGAAATTCTAAGGTTTTCAATGATGTATTTTGTACAAAGAGATTCCTAGCCAATTTGTTGTGAATTTTCTAATTTGGAACACTAGTGCTAGAAAATTACAATTTTCAGGAGCATGTTTGACTTTGCCGATTTTTCTGAGTACCCAAATGATCTTTAAAAATTACATTCAAAATTTTTTTAATCATCATTATGTCTGTTTACTGTATGTTTAATTTCGTAATTTTTGGTTGAGTATAAAAATTACTAAAAATTGTTATGTTAGGCTGCTCCAATTCTGGAGACTGTTTTCCAGAATTGCGATGACTGATGGTAAAATTATTTTAGACTGTTAAAAGGCTTTAGAATGACCTATAAAAACTACATTCATATAATATTATGAATCTTCTATGATTTAAAGTTTATTTGACTAATTTTCATTCAGTTAACATTAGGTTATGAATTTTTAAAATGCAAAACACAAATATGAACATTTCCAGACAAGTTTGATGGTTTCTTAATATAAATTTGTTTAAAATTGCTTTACAACTTTAAAAATTCTAAAAATTTGATGTATTGTTTCTTGGTGTTTTTACTGTTGTAAAATCAAGTGATCTAATTTTTATGAGTTTTATTAAATATTTTATGAATTTTTAAATTCAGCTACCTTTGTTTTTATAATTGTTTGACAATGTGGACATTTGCATGTAAAATTCTTTTTGCAATATGTTTTTGACTTTTATTCATTTTTTTGAATTTTTATATGAAATGCTACACATGTTTATGGTTTCTTTTCCTTAATTTTTACAATTTTCCGACATATGATTAGCTTGGTAGAAATCAGCTTGTATAGGACAGTCATGTTTAGACTAGCTTTGATGGTTTAGTGCTTATGATTAGGCTTGATTATGTTGGATTTGTATTAAGGTCAGAATGAGTAGTAATTTTTATAAGGATGTGTATTGATGTTTTAGGATGAGAGTAAGCTCGTGGTTGAAACTACTGTTCTTTTTATTGCTAGAATTAAGGTAAGTACATTAATACATGGTATATGTATTTTACTATTAAATTACTTTTAATTTGAGGTATGTATTATGTTGAACTGATTTGTTCATATATGAAACTGATTTGTTTAAGTCTATTATAATATTTTGTTAAGTAAAAATCTTTTTTTAAAATTATTTACAACAAAACTTTATTTATTAGATACTTGTTTATAAATTGTCTTAAAAATGAAAACCTTTATTAAATTATTTTAAGTCAAATATTTTGAAATAATTATCAATTAGTTAAATGTAATTTATGGAAGCTTAAGAATGATTAAAAGTTCAAGGATAGTTTCAAATGTTTTAGCTCAATATTCGCAATGATGTTATGTTATGTTATGGAAGGCTAGCCTGATTTTGTGCACCTATGATATTAATGTTAATGATTTCTGCGGGGAACAGTACCTTAAATGATGTTATGTAGACAGGTCATAAGGTCTACAGATGATACTATGTGGCATGAGTTAATTATGTTTTAAGTGTATTCAAATGTTATTATTATGTTTTAATGATTTAAATGACTTTATGACGTTTTGATTTATTTATATTGCTAAATGATGATTTATAAAGGTAATTTCTCTTATTACTATGAATATTTACGAAATTCAATCAATTATATTTTAATAGTTTTTAGTATTGTACCCGATTTACTTACTGAGTTGACGACTCACCCTTATTACGACATTTTTTAAGATAAAGTTAAATGATTTGAGCTTATAGTCTTAGAAGGAAAAATAAGAGCTCAGTTTCTTTTGGGAATAACGTTATACCAACAAGTTATTAATGTTAGCCTATATGGCTAAAAAATATTGATTTTAATGATAACAAATCACATGTATTAGAGGCCTCCTTAGTGAAATCCTCAAGCTCGGTGAGCTTGGAGGCGTGAACGTAGGCATGGTTGGCCGAACTACGTAAAAATCGCATGTTTGCTCTCTCTTATCCTATCTCTTTATTTTTCATTGCACATTAATTTGTTTATTTCGAATTTAATTACTTTGTTTAAATTGCATTAAGTTTTAATTGCTTAGATTTTTAGAAACCTAATTCACCCCTCTTGGGTTGCCTAGTGTCACAGCCCGCTTGTATCCTACACTGTGCCGTGCAGCCTTAGGTGCCAAATTCACACTCTCTTGGCCCTAAGTCAACCTTACAATCAAATCCGTTGCTGGATTCGAAAACTGGAATGTGTATTCATTTAAACTCACACAAAATGGAGGAAAGGACTTATATTACTTAATGATATGTCTAGTTATGTTATTTGTGTTGTGTTGTGTTGTGTGTTGGCCAAATGAGGCCCCCCTTTTTATATGGAGTACAAGAGAGTGGTGTTAAGCCTCAACTACTACCTACCACCTAACCATAATAAGACATAACAAATATTTGCACTACATGAGTCTATAATCATTCATAGGCCAGGCCATACTACTTAGAGGCTCGGGCTATGATATTCTCCCCCACCTATTCTAGAGATGTTCTCGTCGACTCACTATAGAAGGTCTTGATCTTGTCTTCGAACTGCCACAAATCGTTTTCGGGCTCCCAACTTGCTTTGATCTCAAGTAGTCCCTTCCACTTGACGAAATATTCTTGGCATGACGAAAAACTCTTCTTTTGAACCATTCAATCAGCCAAGATGGTCTTTACTTCTTTGTCATACACTCTCATGTTGCTGAGCGGAGGGCGCGTGGATTCTCCCCGTTTCGGATCTTCTGTATCCCTATGGTATGGCTTCAAGCAACTCACATGGAAGACCAGATGGAGTTTTAGCCAAAAGGGCAACTCTAGCTTGTATGACATATTGCCAACCCTTTTGATGATAGGAAATGGTTCCTCATACTTTCAGATGAGGCCTTTTTGCAGTGAACGGGTAGACTTGTGTTGGGACGGAAGGATCTTGACTAGTATCATGTCCCCCACATTGAACTCCAACGGTCTACGCTTATTGTCCGCCCACTTCTTCATCCACCTTATATGCCGCGGGACACCTCCAGGTGTAGCTCATGATGAGTGTGTGTAGCGATAGTGGCTGCTGTCCCATGATCACCTTGAAAGGGCTCCTTGATGTAGCCACACTCTTCTGTAAGTTGTAGGAAAATTGGGCCATGTCTAGCAACTTTTCCCAATCATCCTGATTTATGAAATGTAGGAAGTATACCTTCAACTAGGTATTCACTATCTCCGTTTGCTCATTGGTTCGTGGATGAAAGCTCATAGAGAAGTGTAGTATTGATCCCATGAACTTGAACAATTCAGTCCGAAACCTCCCAGTAAACCAACTATCACAGTCACTAATGATAGATTTCGGAAGTCCCTAATACTTCACCACATGCTTAAAGAAAAGCTTAGTCGTGTCCTCCGTTGTGCACTGCTTTAGGGCGGGAATGAAAGTGGCATACTTGGAGAAGCAATCCACCACCACAACAATAATCGTAAACCCTCGGGCTTCGAAAGACAAGTTATGAAATCCATCGATATGCTTTCCTAATGTCGATCTAGAGTGAGCAATGGCTCAAGCAACCCCGCGGGACATTGTTGGCACACAAAACATGTCTCCATGAATTGTTCTACCTCATCCCGCATCTGAGGCCAATAGTATGCCAACTCAAGCAAGGCTCATGTCCGCCTTTGTCCCAGGTGTTTAGCCTGCTTGGTGTCATAACACTCATTGATCAAGTTCCGCCTCATGTTTCCCCACTTCAAAACATAGACACGTCGCCCCGTAGTGTATAAAAGGCCATCATCAACCCAAAATCTTTTCAATTTTTTCAGTTACACAAGAGAAACCAGATGCATGGCCAAAGGATCATGCTATGTTCCCTCTTTTATGAGCATAAGAAGCTCTCTTTGTATTTGACTCATGGTAGCAAGCTCGGCCTTCCGACTCAAGGCATTCGCTACCAAATTAGCCATTCCCAGCTTATGCTGTAAGATATAGTCGAATTCGACCAAGAAATCTTGCCATCTCACATGTTTCGGGCTTTTTTTGGCTTTGAAAGTAACTGGTGGCCATATTGTGCGTCTTTACGATGAATTTGGACCTAAGTAGTGCCTCTATGTGCTTAAATAGTGCACTATTACTGTCATCTCCTTCTCTTATACCGTATACCACCGCTTCGTATCATTGAGTTTTCTGCTCTCAAAGGCTATTAGATGTTCAGCTTGCATCAGTACACCCCCACTAACCAAATCAAAAGCATCCATATACACCTCAAATGGTAAGGCGTGGTTCAGTAGCACAAGGATCGGCTCTTCTATCATGGCTTTCTTGAGGGCATCGAAGGCTTGTTCGCTCCTCTCCATCCATTCCCACTTGGTAGTCTTCTTAAGCAAGTCGGTGAGTTGTACGGCAATGGTGGAATAACCCTTGATAAAGCTCCGATAGTAGTTGGCGAGGCCTAAGAAAGAGCGCAAATCTATGACCTTCGTTGGCGGCCTCCATTCGGCAATGGCCTGGTCCTTAACCTTGTCCATAAGCAATGTCCCACTTATGATCTTATGGCCAAGAAAATCAACCTCTGGTTTAGCGAACGAATACTTCTCCTACTTCACATAGAACCCATTGTCTTGCAATTCCCCAAATAAAACCCGCAAGTGCTCGGCATACTCCGCTAAGGTGTCGCTATAGACCACGATGTTGTCGAGATACACTACCACGAACTAATCAAGGTATGGCTAGAATATACAGTTCATGAGCGTGCAAAATGTGGCTGGAGCGTTGTTGAGGCCGAAAGGCGTGACTTTAAACTCTTACGCCCCATTTCTAGTCACATAAGAGGCCTTTGGCTCATCTCCCTCCACAACTCGCACTTGGTAATATCCCGATCTAAGGTCAAGCTTAAAGAAGTACTTGGCTCGTCCAAGTTGGTTGAACAAGTCTACAATTAATGGGATGAGGTATTTGTTCTTCATAGTCACTTTGTTAAGGGCTCGGTAGTCGATGCACAGTCGAAATGAGCCATCATGCTTCCGTTGGACCAACATCGGTGCCCTATATGGTGAGTTAGAGGGTTAGATATATACGCGTCAAGTAGCTCTTTAAGTTGCCTCCACAACCCCTCCAACTCCGATAAAGACATTCGTTAGGGTGCTTGTGTGGGCAGTTTGGCACCCGGCTCTAGCTCAATCTTGTGATCCACCTTCCGTCGTGGCGGCAACTGTTTTGGTAATGCGGGTGGCATCACATCTTTATACTCATAAAGGACTTAGGCTAATGCCTCAGGTATGGGCTCTATGGCCATAGCGTCATTCCTATCACCGACTTCATGAATGGTGGCAAGAAATGTGTCCTTATGTCACTTGCAACCTTTGCTGATCTACATCGCGGAAAGTTGGCCTCTTGGTGTGGCCTTACTCACTGTCGGGACCAAGCATGGTTCTCCCTCTAGTATACACATCGAGTTGTACTGCAGAAGTGGCACCATATTAAACTTTTGCCAAAATTCCATGCCCAAAATAAGCGTAAAGTCATCCAAAAGTACAACGGAAAAGTTAGCCTTACCTTGCCAAGGGCATAAGTGTAGCTCCACATCCCGCACTACTACGCTAAATAGTTTGGCCACTGAATTCACTATCTTGAACTAGCCGTCCATTTTCTCGACCTTGAGTCTAAGCCACTTGGCCTCATCCTCCTATTAAATTGTGAGACGCTCCCGTGTTAATCAAGCTTGGGCTCGCTTCCCGTTGATTGTGGCCTCGACGTGCATGAGCGACTTGTCCTGCATCTTTGTTGGAATTGGCTTGGCATTTAATGCATTAAATAGTTAGAGACAGCCCATGTTGGCAGCGTCGACTAGTGGTGCCTCTGGTTGCTTCTCCTCAGTCTCGTTAAACATGACGTTGAATGCTTTCTTCTTCAGGCAATCCCACACTCAATGGTCGCCATCACAAAAGAAATAATTGTACTTATGTTTGGCTTCCTTCTTGCCATCTTTCAGACCATCCCTCGGGCCATCAGTTTTTTGTGGCTTATCCTTGCCATTATGGTGCTACAACTTATCTTCTTTCTCTCCCTCATATTTGCCATGTTGGGGCTTATCATCCTTCTTTGGCTTCGATGACTCACTTTTTCGAAACTCTATAAGTGTGTCTGCCTCAATGAGGGTCGTAAAGATGTCATTCACTTGGCACCACTATAACTATTGTTGTGCCATGGTTGGAGTCCTTCTATGAAGTTGAACAACAAGTCATCCATGTTCATGTTAACGATTTGGAGCATAAGCTTCAAGAAATCATCGACGTGCTTCGAGATAGACGCCGTATGCTTCAGCTCCCGCATTTTCTTGTGAGCCTCATACATCACATTCCCTGGATATAATTGCTTCTTGAGCTCGCACTTTAGCAAGTCCCATGTGTTGATGATGCACGTCCTATGCACAATCTCAACGTGCTTCCCCTATCGCCAAGCAGTCGTGTGGTCCTCAAGATACCCCGTCGCAATGTTCACCTTCTCTTGCACACCCTTGATATTGGTGGCCTCGAAGTACCTCTCTATAGACCATAGAAAGTTCTCGATCTCTTGGGCATCCCTCTTGTCCCTGTACCTCCTTGACCTCAGAACCTCAACCCTCATTAAAGGTGCGGCATTGGTGTTGAGCACCCCACTGGCCACCATGAGCCCAATCACTCTTTATCTCCTTAAGGCCGGCGTGAAGCTCCTCCTCTTGAGCCCTTAGTGCCTCAATGGAGCTCATGACCACTGCTTGGAACTCCTCAAGGCTTTGGCATTACGCCGCCATTTCTTGGCTTAGGTGGCCTATTCGGTCCCAAGATCATCCACCTCGTCCATTTTTTCCTCAAAGATTTTGAGGCACTCCTTAATCTCGGCAACGGCAATCTCCCCACGAACAACCCCATTTTCCATGGCGTTGAGCAAGTCCATGGACTTCTCCTTATTGTTCTTCCTCTTCTTCGCATTGGGGTTAGGCTTCCTCCCCCTTTGGTCATCATGAGTGAGTTCTGAAATCCTTCTTTTCAAACCACGCAACTGCCCCACGAGTGTTGACGGCTTTGATACCAACTGTCATGACCTGCTTGTATCCCACGCTGTGCCGTGCGGCCTTAGGTGCCAAATTCACACTCTCTTGGCCCTAAGTCAGCTTTACACTCAAATCTATTACTGGATTTGAAAACCGGAATGTGTATTCACTCAAACTCACACAACATAGAGGAAAAGACTTGTCCTGCTCGATGATATGTTTACAAGCTATGTGTGCTATGTTGCTTGTTATGTTATTTGTATTGTGTTGTGTGCTGGCCAAATGAGCCCCCCCCCCCCCCCCCCCCCTTATTATAGAGTACAAGAGAGTGGTGTTAAGCCTCAGCTACTACCTACCACCTACCCATAATAAATACATAAGAAATATCTGCACTACATGAGTCTAGAATCATTCATAGGCCAGGTTATGCTACTTGGAGGCTCGGGCCATGACACTAATTAGTATTTCAATTAATATTTTAGCTTCCTTTGAGATGATATTTATTTAGGAATATATTAACTTATTATTTATTTTCTTTTGGAGGTTTAAAACATTTGTTATTGATATTATTTTGAAGGTTTTAGAAATGACAATGATGAAATATAATTTCACTTTAATTTTACCATAGTACCGTGTTAGTAGAAATAGAGTGTTACAATTGTTATTTTATTTGTCTCAAAATTGCTTAATTTTGTAGCGATGATTACAAACGAGAATTCTCTTCAGAGAGTGTTTGGTACCCCTCATTACATAGGATTGCATTGCATTAGCAACGTAGCCTCATATTTAGAGCACCAAACTGCTGCATTAAGGTGCATTATAATGCACCCTAATGCAATAATTGGGCGCATTAGCTAAACCCAACATTTATTATTTAATATTATAATTGTCGCATTAGCTTAGTTTTTTTTCACTTTATAATAATAATAAATGAATATAATTTTTTAATTTAATGTTATATTATATTATATTATATTTTTACTTTTTTAAATTTTAATTTTAATATAAATTAATAAATTTATTATTTAATAATATCATATCATATTTTAATTTTTATTATATTAAATATATAACTAAATAATGTATTATTTAATTATATTATATTAATTAGTATATAAAATTGATTAATCTTTAATAAGTTAATATAACTAATAATAAATATTTAAATACAAATAAATTTAAATAATATTAATTAAAAATTAATAATATAAATAATTACTGGATTATTTAACACAATTGATTTTCTTAGTGAATGAATTGTATGACTTTATTATTTTTTAATTGTTTTGTGATATGTATAAACTTTTATTCTATCATCCTAAGATGATTTTTAAATTAATCTTGAAGATTTTGACTATTTATTTATGTTATTAAATTATTTAGAGATCATTTGATTAAATTATTTACTATAATATTTATTTCACAGGTTATATATTTAGAAAATACTAAAAAAATACACTTTCAAAAATTTAAGACTATGAGCTTCGGAAGAATTATGATTTTTTAATATTTTTAATAAGAATGTTAAATTTCTAAAATTGAAGACTTTTTTATTTATTATCTTTAAGTAATAATAAATATTATTTTTAAATTTATAATTTAATTAATCACAAAAAAATTAATATAGTGCAGTGCTGTATTAAATATAATATAATTAAAAATTAATATAATATTATATAATACTAAATATTGTACAATATTATTATAATATAATGTTAATGTAATATAATCTAATAGAATATGACTGTATTAAAATAATATAATATAGTAAAAATACGATATAGTGTGCCATCAATATACTGGAAGGGGAATTTGTTTGACGTATTGCAATTGTTCAATGAAATGTCTCACTGAATTATAATTTTTTTGTTTCTTAGTTTGAAACCTTTTTTATTTGTTCAAGATAAAGGCTCATTACATTGCTTATGTAAATATAAAAAGGAAATTATGTTATATGATGCTCACAGCATTTTACAAAATCCGGATTTTAACCAGAATTAGTGTACAACTCTGATTCTTAGTTCAAATCCAGAATTTACAAAATCCAGACGTCCGTTCCCGAGGGGGAGCCTGACTCTATACGGTCTCAATTATTTCTAAAATCACAGTTGTTCCTTTGCGTTCCTGAGGGGGAGCCATTTTGTGCAATGGAGAAGCTGAAATCACTGGTTCCAAACAATCTTAAGCAAATGGTGACACATAGCACTCCTGATGATCTTCCTTTAACATCTTCCTCTCTACTCGACTTCTTCCTCAACTTGCAGCAGTTTCACCAAGTAAGGTCACTTTTCTTTTTTCTTTTTATTTTCATGTTGGATAAATCTTTATTTATGTTTTATTTATTCTTAGATTGTTAGAGACTTGGCGGGTCAAGAGAGTGGTCTCTGTGCCAAGCACATTGACTCTGCTTTGGAACTGAAGCAAAAGGGAAATCAATATTATTTGATCGGAGATTACATTCATGCATTGAGCTGCTATACAAAGGTCTAAATCATGATTCCTTCTTTACCCCTAATCAGTTTTCCTTTCTAACTTGTTACCTGTGCAGATACTACCAAAATGAATTTACCTCATGCTTAATTCAGTCATAAATGTGAATGCATGAATGGGGGGGTTTATTTGAAATCTTAGTAAATTTCTTTTTAAGTGAGTGGAAATGGCTTAGGCTGTAGGGATCAACAAGAATATTTGAATTTAAAGAGGAGCTAATCACAAATCTGTTTTGAACAAAGAATAACTGATTGAGAATGAACTAAGAAATTGAGCTGGGAAAATGAGGGATGGCTTTGTCGATTATGTAACATTATACTTGCAGTAATGGAGTATAGAACTCACATTGATCATCCCCTTGGTTTTCATATCCGAGATCTCTTACAGTCCAAAGTAAAAAGCAGAAATCATGTATTTAGCTCTCTGGGGATGTACAGTCACATATCAGTTGATCCTTTTATTTATTATTTTCTCTTTTCTGATAATTTGTGGAACAGGCTCTGCGTGTTGCTCCAATGGATGCCAATGACAAAGACAGGAATTTGGTTGCAACATTGTATGTGAATAGGGCTTCAGTATTGCAAGTGAGTCCTGTTTCTCTCACCATCTCAGTATGTAGGTCAAATTATTAATGGTCGCACTCTTTAGCTTCATTGAACTTTAATTATTATGTGCAACAGCTGAGAGATTTATTAACACCAAAGCTGCAGCTTTTAATGCGTCTGGCCTTTTCTGCTCCAGTTATTATTTGGGCTGGTGCATCAGAGATTGATGCATCTAGGATTACTGTTGTTGAGCCCTGTGTAATGCCCATACTGATGGTGCAAGAATAATATCTTTTGCCACATTAACCTATATCTTCATCGTTTTAAAAGAGCCAAGTTTAACTACTTTCCACTTGGCTTGTTTATAGTTTAGACTGAAATCAATTTTGAACCTGTTAAATAATGTAAATCATCTGAATGAACCAAAGCAGGCTTTTATTTACCATTTGAGCTGACTTATGCCCTATATGGTAGGCTATTTATTTTTCTTGGTTATTGATCTTACTACTTGTTCAAGTGAATCTATAGTAGACTGGTTTACGACCTTATCATTGCAAGAAGTTAGGGCAAGTAGACATTGTTATAAATAATAATAATAATAATAATAATAACAAACAATAAATAGAGAGAGGTGTACGCATTATTTACAATGATATAAAATATATGTCATTGGGAGAATGTTCGCTTTTCAATCTTTATATTGATTTAAATCTTCTATCTTCCTAAGCTCATTTATTGATTTATTACAGTGTTGTAAACTTTTTTTAGAAAATGGATCATCTAGTGGAGTGCCTACAAGATTGCAATCGAGCTGTACAAATTTGTCCAAGCTACGCAAAGGTATTATACTTTTCGGTTTTATTACAGAATTCTGATATGTGTATGTTTTTAAAATAACTCAGATTGATTGAACAAAAAATTTTAATACATCCCTAATGGGATATCCCAGTAGTTGTTTAGACCATTTGCAGTAGAAGGAAGATCGATCCTTCTCATACCAACCTTGGGGGGAATTATTTATACCTTCTGTTCGTATTATGGGTTGGACTGGGAACCTAATAAAATACATATCAGATTTTACTATGACTAATTATGTTGCAGTGCACTTCATCAGTTGGCTTGAGTTCTTGAGTTGAACATGTCTAACATGGTATCAAAGGCAAATCTAGTTTTGTACACCAATAAGAAATGTCATCTATCTTTTATATCTTTAATTCATCTTTCTGGTGTCTAATCTCTTAAATATAAGCTCAAAATGAGAAGTCGTGTGTTAATTTTGTCACTAGCATCATTGTGAACGTGATAATTGCATAATTTTCAAGTAAAGTTTGTAGTGTTAATATCAATGTTTTGGTTTGAAAATATTATCCACATACACTGTGATTGTGCGTACATCAAGTTCTGGAACTTATTTTGAAAATTGATTAAAAGCCTACAATATGTAATTTTTGTCGGTTTTTTTAAATGATATTTTGTCTCTTTTCTGTTACTTTGTACTAAATAATGTACACTTTCAAAACCAGATGTATGAACCTAATACTAAGGAGACATAATGTTGGGAGATGAAATATTTTCCCTTTCTTTATCATCTAAGGAAAATTAGATTTATTAGCTTCAGATCTGGCTTGTGATACATATTACTGATATGCTATGTATATTGGAAGGATCCAATCTTTGGTGGAGGTGGAGTTTCACTATGATACTAGCTTCCACAGCTCACAGCTTCCACATTTGGTTGTCTATGTTGAAGGAGGGCAAAGACAAAATTATCAATCAAGGTTTCTTAAATTAAATAATATAATGTAATGTAAGTATGATGTAATGAAGTATCTATCTGCTATTCTGAATTCCTGGAGATACATTGAGTCTGAACATATTCACATTTCAGTCTAGTCCTTGATACTGGAATTAAATTAAACTCTCAAGAAATTGAGTTTGGCTCTGAAAGGTTGGACCTCTATGATTACTACTTTGACTTTCCTTTTTGGTACTTTGGCCCTTTTTCTTTTATCTTCTGTCAGCAAAACAGGAAATAGTGTTCCTTGTGGAAAACTTAAGCTTATGTTTAACATGTGCTTCCCACTTTATTTTGCGTCCACATGTATTTCATTTGTAGTCGCATGTCCATGCGTCCACTCATAATCCAAAAGAACTTTCAGGGGAAATTTGTTCAGATTTGGTATTATTATGTATGCTTATCATACATAAGGATAGAAAACGTTACAATCTCTATTCTAACGCCCTTTTGGATTGATATGATGGCATACTCTTATTCATATGATAGCTTCTGTCTATCACCAAAAATGACATTTCCTCTCACAGGCATGGTACAGGAGAGGTAAGGTGAATGTTTCTTTGGAAAATCATGACGATGCGGTTCATGACTTAACTATTGCTAAAAATAGAGAGCTGTCATTGGCTGGAAAGAAGCAGATAGAAAGTGAACTGAAGATAATTTTGGGCCAGTCTAATAGAACAAGCAATAAAGTGGTTCAGCACACCAAGAACAATCTCAGAGTTTCAGGTAAGTGGCTTTTACCATTGGGCAGTTTTAGTGTATGTTTTGACTTTATCTCTATCATTAATTTATATTGCACCTAGTCTTATGTTAATCGTTAAACATATATTAACTATTTTGCTTCTGTATCTGGTAGAAATTATATTTGATTCCTAAAATTGTGAATTGGATGACACTGTCTGCCCTTTATTTCCCTATAAATCACATCATAGAAAGCGCACACCAGCGTAATGTCAATTCTATGTTTATTAACTATTTTTGGCTCTCTATTCATATTTTCTTTTTGCACTTTGGTTACATTTACAATCTTATTTTTATTTCAATTTTATGATCAGCCTAGCTTTCTTCTCAAAATCAATTTTTTCCCTGAGGTGTGGTAATGCATTTGGCAAGCCTTCAAGAAATGAGAGCTGTAAATTTTGTATATTTGTTCTTCACCTACCTAAATTTTTTCCGTCTTGTCTTTTGTATAATTACGTAACTTCATCATCATGACAGCACCATGACTAGTAAAACAGTCCATCATCTCTGCCGATAAGTCATAGGTATGCCTAGTGAAGTTCATTTCTGTCCAAATTGTACTTATTGAGATCTTTTGTTCATCAAAGCAAAGCTAGGAAAGAAAGAACCTTTTTTCTTCCTTCAACCCCATCAGATTATGAAGATGTGAATGCACCTTTCTATAAGAATGCTTTGGGTTTCAAGGAACTTCAGTGTAGCATTTGGATGTTCTGATTCCTTGGTTAATTTTATTGTATTTTGCTATTTCTAATATATCAACTTGTAATGAATGGTGTTCTTATTTTGATCGCATGACTAAGATGGTACCTGCATTTGTCACAGAGGAGCCAGTCCAAGTCCAGCTACAGTATGTCACTACTCCTGATAAAGGAAGGGGCATAACTTCACAGTATGACATTACTGAAGGTTCCTTGGTGCACAGTGAAGAACCATATGCTGTGGTATTAACTTTAGTACATTTTATCTCTCCTATAATGCTTACTTTAGTTGAATTCTGATCTCAATGCTTAATGAAAGCCCACTTGTCTCTTAGAATAAGCATAGTGTGATGTCCAACTAAAGCAATCATCTTATTCAAGCACGGTAAATGACAGATGTACTAAAGTTATGACCAAAAAAAAAAGTTTTCACAGTCAAGAAGATGGAAGATGACTTCAAAAGAACTTTCTAGAGTAGTTAATATAAAACACGTGCTAATGTTCTCACACAATCTAATTTACCTTCAAATTATTCAAGCACTGTGAATCCATGTGCTAATGTTCTCAGACAACTTAATTGTCTCTTTTCTTTTCCCTATTGACATTGGAGAAGTACTTCATGTTTCCATGAGAGTCAAAAACATGTCTTCTGATCCTCGTCTAAACCACAACAATTATTCCCTATTCAGTGTCCAACAGTAATAAGGCTAGGTCAAGAGTACTTATAGTTTACATAATTTTATTACATGATTTTTTTCACAATTGGATTAGTATACTGTGAACTATTAATATTGTGTCTCACATGTGCATTGATTGTGGAGTATTAATTACGCACATTAGATTCAGTCTCAACCATTAAAAGTGCAATAATCCAATGGTAATATAATGCCACTGTGTATGTAATGGAGGAAAATAATAATAACGTTAATGAAAGGAGATGGAGATTGAAAACTTAAGAGGGTTTTCAATAGGTTGAATTGTGTCCTTGCAAGTATGGGCTCTCCATATAGAGGACCATGAAGTGGATCTTTTGTCATCTTTCAAGTCTTGTTTTTCACTGGAATAGAGTGGGTGCCTTGTCATGTGGATATTGTTGTTGAACCATTGTCCTAAGTTGGCCCTTTTAGTGCCCTTTCTCAGTTTTATTGATTGGACCCTTCACATGTGTTGTGTAAGGTCTTAACCTTTGTTTATGCTGAATAGAAATATAATCTTTAATTGGCACCATAATCTGCAGACTATCTCGAAGCACTGTCGGGAAACTCATTGCCATTACTGCTTAAATGAACTACCAGCAGATGCAATCCCTTGTACATCATGTTCAATACCATTGTATTGCTCCCATCGTTGCCGAGGACAAGCAGGAGGACAAGTGTTCAAGAGCTGTCCAATGGAACATAACATTAATGATAGCATCTTTGACAACCTTGAAGCGTATATTTCACAGATTACATTAGACAATGATTTTTATCCGGAAGATGAGCACATTTTCGAACATAAACATGAATGTAAAGGTGTGCACTGGCCTGTAATATTGCCTTCTGATGTAGTTTTGGCTGGACGGGTCGTGGTCAAATCTGTACAGAAAAATGGAGTTTCTATGGATGTCCCTAACCTCTTAGGAAAATTGGTACATCTCTTGACTGAAATTTGTGCATTATATTGAGTTGCAGCCTAGTTCAACGAAACCATCTTTTTATCTATATTAGTTGCCTGCCTACGGTCTTTATATTTTCTTGTAGGAACTTTCGCACAACTACTCGCAGGTTTCTCCAGAAAGCAAATTAGAATCACATATATATGCGATAGTATTGTTATATTGTCTCCAACACTCTCATGGCTTTGAACTTCCAATAAATGGAGCCTCGGTATCACAGGTTGGTTCTTTCTCTCTTCTCTCTAAATAGTCTCTAATAGTAATTCGGTTGAAGTCGCTCGGTCAAAGAAAGGGACAGAAAGAAGATTCTTTTATTCTTTTTGAAAACTAAGAATAAAGTTATCTCTTTTCTCTGACTACTATCCACTTTGATTTATTTTACTCCTTGGTTACTGAACTGAGCATGTATTATTCATGTCTTCAATATTGTTTCTGTGCTCTTGGTGTGCAATATATCCATTATTTCTGTGTGTTTGTTATATGTAGTACATTCTTGATTTATTTAATAAAATTATTGATATATTTTGGTCGTAATCTTCAGATTCCAAATTCATCAATTTCTTCCTTGGATGAATTTTAATCCTTAGCAGGTTTTGTGCCATTTTCATGTTGTTACAGATTGTCATACTTATATCTCAAATAAGGGTGAATTCTTTGGCAATTGTCCGCATGAATTCCAATAATTATGGACAATCAGATCATGTATCAAGTGGAAGCACTTGTACTGTGGAACAGGTTTGTGTTAATGCTTGAACCTCTTTCTGTCCTCATTCCTTCTCCCAACACTTGTATTGCTTTTTTCTCCATTTTCTGACAAATATTTAGAAATGCCAATCGGAGGTATAATCGTTATGTACATTGCAAACATGGGAGCACTAAATATAAAAGCATAAACATTCATTCCTACAGCCATGTTGATGAACTCCACAAATCAAACATGAAAATTAAGTGGAAAAAACAAGAAAACAAACTCTGTGACAACCTAAGTTTATTCCTGTAGATCCAAGTTACGATTCTTCATCTAAGGCTAAATGCCTTTTCCCTTCAGAGGCTGTGAAACACATTTTCAAGCCAAAATCAGATATCCAAGCCTTACACTGTCTATTCCTAGTATGTCTTAACAGAATCTTATACGTATACTGGACAGTATTGCTGTGAGTTGTCATTGAAAATTCCCTAGTATGATAATCAACAATTTTTTACTATAGTAAGACTTATCTCATAAAACTATGTAATTGTGATTGCTGACAATCAGCTTCGGTCAATACATGGTGTTCATCCTCAAACTATATTATCTAATGATATTTGTTACTTGTACAGGTCAGAGTAGGTCTGGCTATTTATACAGCTGGCAGTTTGTTCAACCATTCTTGCCTGCCAAACATTCATGCATATTTTCTTTCTCGCACACTCATGATACGAACAACAGAGTTTGTGCCCTCAGGTTATCCCCTGGAGTTGTCCTATGGCCCTCAGGTATTTATAGTTTCAACCTCTTGGATTATCAAATTTAGTCCACCAGTGTATGACTGTGATGTTTCCTGTGTGCTCTTGACTTATTGCATTAAAGCAGATATATTGAAGTTGGTAAACTTGTTTCCCTTTTTAAATTTTGGATCACCAAATGATGCAAACAATAAAAAGATGTCTAGCTTTATTTTACAGGTTGGGCAGTGGGACTGTAAAGACCGCCTTAAGTTTTTGGAGGATGAGTACTCTTTCCGTTGTCAGTGCAGTGGTTGTTCAGAATTGAATACATCTGATCTGGTTATAAATGCTTTCTGTTGTGTCGATCCAAATTGTCCTGGTGTGGTTTTGGATAACTCCATCCTGAATTGTGAAAAGCAGAAACTTAAGCAGTTACCTGTAGTTCCTCAAGGTAGTAGCTCAGCACCTCTCTTGCAGGTACTTCAATTGCTGTCATTTAAGTTTAGCAGGTCCTTGATGCTTTTATTAGATTTTAATTGAACATATTCTCTCAATCACTAAAAGCCCGGGATATTTCTTGCACATTTAAGAGTGTGTTTGGTATTTTTTAATGAAATTCCAAGATTTGAGTATGCATCTGGTATTATTCTTCCTACTCTGTATTTTAAACATGAAAACTGTAATACACATTCGGTAGATGTAATTGAAAATGATAAAAATGGTGAATATGTATTAGGTAGTGCTATTTTAAAAAACAGTTGTTATGCAAGTTATACTTGTGGCTTAAAAAGAAAGTTATTTAAGCTATTTTAACATAAGGAAGACTTTTACTTCTACAAGGAAACATTTTCTTTTCAAATTTTTCCTTAAAAATTATGAATTTATCTTCTATGGACCAAACTTGAATTCTTGTACTCTACCACCAGCAGCAGGCCCCTGATTGTATTCAAGACATTCCCTAAAGACATGGGCTATTTGATCGTTATTTCTTAGAGTCCTTTTAATAGGTTGGTTAAATCTATATTCTTAGTGCATTAGTGCATTCACCTTAGGCCTTCTCCACTCTACCTATTTTTTGACCAAAGAAGAATCCCATTTGTCACACACCACCTAAAAAGTGGAATCTAGACCCAAAAATTTGTTTTGATTTATATTTAATTTTCCTTCACCACTTGATCCGCCATGATTAACTCTCTGTCATCAGATAAAGCATTGGAGAGCTAGACTAACACTTCCTATTCCATATTTCTCTCAAGACCCACACTTATTAGGAAATTTTCTTTGATAGAATATGGATGAAGAAATACACTGCAAGAAGTCAAGAAATTAACGAAATTGGTCTTCTTCCACATTAGTCCTCTTTTGGAGTCAGGGAGAAAGGCAGACTCTTTTGTAGAAAGGGAGCCCCAAAAAAAAAAAATTTCTAAGAATTAAAAAAAAACCAAAAAAAAAAGGGGAGAAAAGTTATGGTAGAGATTGTGTATTTGTGTATAATTTGGTTGGAAAGGAAACCAGGTAGGTTGCGGAGAAATACAAAGATTCCCGTTGCGTGTTTTAATTTGTTTCAAGGAATATTTTATAATTTGTTTTGCGAAATGCAGAGAAGGCCTAAAAGTTGTTTCCTATATTTGTGCCACTTGTGTTTTGCATTTTCTGAATCTCTTTTTATAATACAGTCGGCAAGCATGTACTTCACCCAGATTTTGGAAACAAAAATGAAAGTGGGCTCCATATAAGAATACAGAACAGGCCCTAATTTTATGATCTTTCAGGTTGGCAAGCTTAGTAGTGATGATGTTGGTTTAGTGGCTTACCTTTTACTTGAGGAAAACAATAGAACCTCTCGTTATGGTGCTGGATACTGTTTGAAATGTGGTTCTGATCGTGATCTGGAATCTTCATATGCAACTGTGGATGAAGCTTGGATTTATATCAGAAGGTATAATTTACTATTTTTTTATCTGCACTGCATTGGTTTCATTCTTCTTACCATTTTCACAGAAGAATATTCAATTCTTGATAGGTTGCAGGATTCAATAATTTCAAAAGAAATCTCAAGAGCTGTACTTTTAGATGCTTCAAGATTTCTTGGTCTGCTGAGATCAATATTGCATGCTTACAACAAGAGCATAGCCGAAGTGAGTTCTAAAGTCCCTTGTTTAATACATGTTTCGTTATTTATTTATTTGCAGTTGCTTTTATCTGCAGTTTCGCTATATGAATTGAGTGACTATACTATAGCTCCATTCATCTGGTAAACAGAGAAGTACTTAAATGATTATGAATTTAATAAGAACAACAGGTAAATAACAGTGTGCATGACTTCTTTGCAGGCAGAGGACAATCTTGCGCAGGCATCTTGTTTGGTTGGAGACTTAATTTCCGCAAGGGACCATTGTAAAGTGTCAATTGAGGTAAACTTTTTGTTAGGACAGAGTTATAACAGCCTACAAATCTTGTTACAAAATTTTATGGTAGATAGTCACCTAGTTATTGTGTGAGGATGAATTAGGAATATTCAATTATATGTTGCTTGGTATGGAAATGTGCAATTCTTCTGAGCTTTTTTTTTTTTCTCTTTTTTCTTTTTTCCTTTTACATAATGTGAAATTTTTTTATGCTGCAAGGTTGTTAAGAGAGAGAGAGAGAGAGGGAGAGGGAGAGAAATTAAATGTGTTAAATTGTTTTTTTTTTAATTGTTTTGATCTGTTTCTTCTTCTAAAGTTTGATTTATTCATAAAAGAACATATGTGTAAAACAAGGACGGTAGGAAGAAGAAATATGTGGGGAATTTTAAAAAAAAAAAAAAATATATATATATATATATATAAATATTGTAACTCTGGACGATTTTATATGTGTCCATTATGAACAAAAGAATTCAGAATTATGTTTAAATTCAGCATGATCTTGATTATAGGGATCTATGGTCAGAGATAAGAACTGATGAAGTTTTGGTGTCTCTTGTTATTGCTTGGTTTTATTAGGTTTCCCTTTGATTTTTGAGCCTATGATAAATTTGATCATTTTTGGAAACTGTTGCAATTCTAGTGAAATGCCATGAGTCCTAAATCAATGTTTAGTCGTTTCATTATACAAAGTGTTTATTTTTATAGCCAAAGTTTTAAATATCTCTATTTCCTATTTAGGAATCCTCATAATTTATCTATTTAAAACATAAAGAGAATAACAGAGAATTTTGAATCTTTCTTATCAAAAAAAAAGAAAAAAAAGAATAACAGAGAATTTCACTTCGCTAAAGTTTCATTTAGAAGGTGTAGTTTCCTTGTTCTTCCAGGTTATGAGATTGGATTACGAACTTGCATGTTTTATTATGCATTGGCAGATACTTGAAAAGCTTTATGGCCATAATCATATTGTCATTGGATATGAACTACTGAAGCTTTCATCCATTCAGCTATCCCTGGATGACCACAATGCTGTAGACACCATAAGTCGTCTGGCTGCAATATTTTTATGCTACTTTGGATCACATGCAGAAACGATGTTCCCACATCTGCTATTCCTTCAGAGAGAGGCTCTTAAACTGCGCCAATAAGGATTCCTTCCTTTTTCCTAGTGAACAGTTTGTGGATCAGGTCCATCTTCCTAAAACCATGATTCAGTGTTTCTTCCTTGTTTCCTCTACTTTTGACTGTGGTCATGTTCATTATGTGCTCTCTTTCTTATTGTAGCTTTTGCATAGTGTATACTTTGCATGGTATTTTGAGAAGAGAAGATGTAGATTTTAGGAGTACCTGTTCAAGCAATTTTCTTTTTTTAAATTTAAAACGTTGCGAGTTATGCCTGATATTCTTCTTTCTAACTGTGTTGGATACTTGGATGATTATACTCTTCCTCCAGTTCGTTCAAATATTAGCCGCGCCATGTGACTTGAACTATTCAGCTATCATATACATATGAGATATGAAACTGTATGTGTAATGAAATTGTTGATCTTGCACAAGAAGATTATCAAAATATTGCATGATTGAACTTGCTAGTTTTTATGAACAACTTGCTATAGGTCGAGTACCACATCCCTTTGCCAACTTTATGGGAAGGGTTTCAGGTTCCCCACATAATCAATGATACGCTGATTACGGTTGGTCCCAGCAAATTGGACAATTTGATGAGATGATTGCTTATAAATGGAGAAATGTTGGTGAATTTTAAACTCGCATTTCTATTGAACCCAGAGCAAACAGAGTACATTGATAAAATTCAATTCTAAATCTTGAACAAGTTTTTGTGAACCTTCAACACCAGTCGACACGTCAATGAGATTCTGGTTGAAGTTCTGTGAATAACTTTGGGATCTGCTCTATTAATTACTTCAACAGCTTTCTCTGAGCTTGCCAATGCCTCAACTTCATTTATAACCTGAAGAAAGGAATGTTGAGTAGAGAAGGCAAAATGGGCACGCCAATTCTTTCAAAAACGAGTCAAATGACGAAACTATAATAATGATGCCAATCTTACCCCATCGTATTGATGAACTTCACTATCCTTTATACCGTGCAGGTAGTCTGTTAATCATATGCATGGTCATGTCAATTAATTGTGATTATAAACCAATTAAACCACAAGTAAATCAATGTATAAACACTTTCCAGAGTATGCATCGTCCTTGAAGATTAACAAACTGCGAGGCATTAATAGGATAGAAAATGGATGGTGGCTATCCTTCCATTTGTTTTTGTCAGTCACAAATGCATCAACATTAGAGCTTTCAGGTACAATGTTGTTCTTCAATTTTGGATGGGGACTGAAATCCATAACAACAGGTGATCCAAGAGATAAGATTGCTACAACAGGAAAATATGCAGGCCCATCCTGATGTGGCTGCAAAAAAAATAATGTGATGAGAACCGATAATGTAATATTATACCAACCATTGTCAATAATAGACGTCAAAAGCTTTACAAAATAGACAGATATAAGAGGGCTCAGTACAAACCATTATGCCTTGGTTAGGTTGGTATTCATTGATGAGAATGTGATTAATTGCTGAAGGGAACAGCCCTGATTTTTCATAGATTCTTCGCGTAATCATTGTAAGCCAAGGAGGTACTACAAGAGAGACAGACACAGTTATTTTTGCATCCTGTATCAACAGGCAAATCATGGGTTTTCACAGTAATATGTTGCCACAAAACCCATATGTTTAAATGGTGAACAAAGGCATGTGTTCATTATGACTTGGTTAAATACAACATAACAAATCAACAATACGAGGTTTACACAATCTGAGATGAAAGAAGGCGTGTAATTCATATCACATGCCAAGACTTCAAGTTATCACTACTTGCTTTGACCGTAGGCAGTAATTATCACTTAGTTTACAGAAACATTAGCACATAGTTTTGTTGTCATCTGCTAGGAAACTGCTTATATTAAGCAAATAATTTTACTAGTAGCTGCATGAGGTGAATGGAAGGGGCCTCAGGTGAAATTTGAGGTTTACACATTCTGAATTACAACAAGGTTTAATATGTCATTAAAAGATAAAGATGAACAAAACCTTGAATGATAATGAGTGCAACATTTTAAAATAGTACCAGTGAAGCAAAATAACCATATGTTTGAACCTAATGACTTGGTTAAATACAACAAAGGTGCATTGGCAAAAGTGTTCCTCCTGACTTGGTTAACTACAACATAACAATAATCCGTAAGTTATCTGTAATCAAATATCACATGCCTAAGGCATAATGCAATGATAGCTGTTTAATCAATAAGCAATAATTCATAGCATCTTAAGATTAACAACACTGTTATTTATAGCATCTTAAGATTAACAACACTGTTATTTAGAATATCCTAACCACACCGTAGCATAACCCTTTTGCCATCCGCTCAAAACCACTTATATGGGCAAATAACTCTAGTGCTAACAGTACAGCCTGTTTAGAAAAGAGAGTTAGATCATATTTGAGGTTTATGTACTACACTACCGAACAGAGTTAAGAGTTAGAGCAGATTAAAAAATTATTGTGTATGCCAAAAAAGAGCAAGATGAACAAAAATCTTGGATGAATATGAGTTTCAAAAATTTTAAATCATACAAATGAAGCATAAAACACATAAACTATCAAATTAATACAACATTCACATAGTGCTGACATGATCAATCAAACAGGTTCATCTAAAACTTGGGATACAAATACTTACAATCTTGCGGTAGAAGACCCTTTTCATGGACAACACCACCTGTCGTTACCCAAGAAACAAGGAACCAAAAAAAAAAAAATTCGTACATATCAGCGATTTGAAACTAAGGGTTTCTCATAGATCATATGTATAGTGCACGTTATATAGCTGTAAATTCTATTATACCAATTTGAAGTACAAAACATACCATACCCCAATTTTGTAATCTCCTATTTTTCAAAGACTTCCACTTTGACGGAGGAGCTCCATATATCTATGAACGAGAAGCAGTTATATTATCAAGAACACAAAGACAGCATAAAGAAAAGAAAAGTTAACAAGAGGGAACAGCATAACTACATTATTTAGGAGCTGTGTTTCTTCAATGTTTGTGATGAAATCAGGAACATACATCAGAGTTGGTAGATTCCCAACTGTGAACTGATTGAAATTATCTGTTACTTCCATCTGCTCTCCAAATTCTTTCACAAATATTCAAAGCTAAAACATATACAAATAAATAAAAACCGAGCAGATCTGCCACTGCTATGGTTCCTCTCGTATCTCTGGATCTCCGCTGCAAAAGAAAGAGTTGAGCTATTAGCACCCCCTCACTTTCCTCTTAAAACCCCCTTATTGGTTGTTTACAACTTCACCCTTAATTAAAAATACACTTGAAGGCATACATGTAAAAGTAAGAGTACTCTCATTATTTAAGAATTTCATCATCTTCTTTTATAATTAATAGTTTTATCTCAAAATTTTATGGCTGCTATTTTTTATTTTTTATTTTTTTACATATCCAAGATTTACGATCAACATCCATTTTCCTTTGCTTCAAATCGATGATGAGAATTTATGGAAAATTTACAGCATGCTTACATGAAGAGAGGGTCGTAGAAGGCCCTTAGTTATGTTGAAAGTCTTAATTATTCACTGTATATCATGCCTTGGAGTCTTAGGATTTTATTTTCTTTCTTCACAGATTACGAAGCTCTGTCAACTAGTCATATATGTTCCAGAGGCGAGGATTTCTTGTTGATTTGTTATTGGCTTCAGATGATAAAGTGATTCAGGCTTTCCATTTGGAATCAATGCGTCCCTAACTTCTTTAAAAACACACTTATATCATACTTGGTTTACATCAATCAGTTGTGTCAGGCACCAAAGATATTAAGGGTGTGATTGAAATTAGAGTTAAATAATTATAATTTTTAAATTATAATATTAAAATATTTAATAAATATTAACTGTTATAATTTAAAAATTATATTAATATAATTTTTTATTTATATAATAAAAATATATTATATTTTTAATAATTTTATCAAAATTATTATTTAAAATTTATATTTACTACATAGACTAAGTTATTATACCACATTCCTACCATACCCTCTCTTTGTGGCTATACCATTGTAAAATTTCATTTAACCCCTTTCACTTATTTTTATTTAAATTTTACTTCACAAATATTCAATTATTTTTTACGGCATCCGTGAATCCTTCAACGGCCGATTAACGACTCCTCTGTTCTCTATGGTTGGTCGAAAAAGACAGAGAGAATTATAAGGAACAAAATCCAAGTGGTGGCGTCACCGAAAACTGGCAAAATCACGACGAATTAAAGTGGCGATTCCACGGCTTCGATCCACAGCTTTGCAAACGCTTTCCGGCAACAAGGATGACATGAACATGACCAACATCGTACGAGCTTCTGATCAATACCAACCTTCGCCAATGGAGTGGTCGGAAACGGAAATGGAATTCGGGTCGGGTTCGAGGGTCGAGTCAACGGCAACTTTCCGAAAGTTTTCCAGCGACGAGGATGGTATGAAGATGACCGGCGTCACATGAGCTTCTGATTGGTACCAACCTTGGCCGGTGGAGTGGCCGGAAACAGAAACAGATTCTGGGTCGGGGTTTGCAGGTTCGGGTCGATCTGGTTAATTATTTAATCTCAAAATTATAAAGAGAAGGGGTATTGTGATACATGTGTAATATAAAATAAAATTTTAAAAATAGTAAATAGTATAAGGTGCTAACTAAAATATTCATATGGATGCAGTAGAAAGTAACTTAATATTTGTGAAATAAAGTTTAAATAAAAATAAGTGAAGGGGTTAAATGAAATTTTACAATGGTGGGGTATGGTATAACTGTTGTACTGTAGCTAGACCCTTACTACATATTATTAATTTTTATTTTATAGTCACAGTTTTTTTTACACAACAGTTGTACCTTAAAAGTTACGGCACCTCAATTCCAAACGCACTCTAAAACAAAGGTATTTCTAAAAGGGTTGTGCGAAAATGGTGGTTAATAATGGTTAAACGACTATGATTTTGATAAAAAGTTATTTAGACCCATAAATTATATATATATACAATTAAAGTTAATGCAATAAACTCCATTGAAGAGTAATTGGTAGAACTAAGAAACCCCAATAAATTAAGGTTATTTTCGACATTTAAAAGGGATTTTACAAGGAATCATATATTTTTTAAATATTTAAATGAGGTATATTAAGAAAAGGGGTTTTAAAAAGAGTTTTAATAGGTGCCAGTAGTCCCCCATAAAGAAAATATAATCAAGCGGATATGCCAAGAGGGCGCAAATATGATAATTTATTTTACACCGATCAGATCTGCCAAAATGGACCGTTCATTAATAACATTTTGGCCTAACTCCTCTAAAGGAAAAGAATCATATGATAAGGTGCTTTGGAGATAGGGGCAGTGCTAGGAAATAAATCAATAGAATATTCAATTTCTCGATCAGGAGACAAACCAAGCAATTCCTCAAGAAATACATTTGAAACTTCCTTAAACCACTTGAATATCCCCAAGAGAAATCTCACTATTATTGTCAGTCACCTTGTATGCTAAAAATCCCTCACTTCCTTTTGTTAATATCTTATTAGCCTTCAGTACAAATATCAACACCCTATAATTATTCCGGTTGCCTTGAAACTAGAATCATATTTCTTCG
Organism: Atalantia buxifolia; assembly: GCA_030444775.1. Classification (NCBI taxonomy): domain Eukaryota; kingdom Viridiplantae; phylum Streptophyta; class Magnoliopsida; order Sapindales; family Rutaceae; genus Atalantia; species Atalantia buxifolia. Next base: position 23,873,278 of record CM059836.1, on the reverse strand, counting down.
GGAATTTTAAACATAATTTCTTTAGAAAAACAATGAACACTAGGATGATAAGTTGCCAACCAATCCATACCCAAAATGGCATCAAAGTCATGTAATAAGATTGGTAACAAATCAGCAGAAAATTTTATTTCCCCAAAACTAAGCAAACAAATCAGTATTTCTATTCGCATGACAAGCAAATGCAATTGACACAAAGGAATAGGTTGAAATAGAATCAAATAGCACTTTAGCATCTCTAGAAAATAGAGATAGTGTACCTGTCACAACATTATTAAATGCCTCAGCATCTTTCTTTGTCATAATAAAAACTCGACCCTGAACTCTTGGCTTCTTTCTTAGACTCTCCTGAGCTTGGGTGCTAATAGCGTTATTATGCCTCTTAAGACAATCTTTGACCATGTGCCCAATTTACACGCAGCCAAAACAAGCATTAATCTTCATATAACATTCGCCATGATGTAACCTTCCACATCGAGTGCAGGGAGGGAAATTATTCTGAAATGAAGGACCATCTGCACTCTTTTCTTCGATCTTATTGGTACTATTAAAATTGTTTTGAGTTTGGGGACCCTTGTTATTTTGACCTTTGTTCTGGGATCCTCTATGTCGACTTTACTGGTTCCATCGACCTGTTCTCTTTTAGACTTATTTAGCCTTATTTCTTATTAGGCTTCGTTTGGTACAGCTTATTAAATAGAGCTTATAGCAGTAGAGCTTATAGAAGTAGAGCTTATAGAAGTAGAGCTTATACCAATAGAGCTCTTGGACAAAAAGTCATTGGGTGTTTGGTTGTCAATTAAAAAAGTACTTTTGAACCATTAAATTATTTGGTTGTGTAAAACTAAAAGTATTTTTGTGTAATTAAATTACCAAAAAGGATATGTATTCATAATTATATAACATGTAACAAAATGCATCCAAGATATCAATTAATAAGAAAAAATCAGTTCAATCATTTCTTTAATTTTCAAAATTAAAAATTACATCATTGATATATTCTCCTAAACAAATAATACTATCTAAATTAAAATGATAATCAATAATATAACTAAATGTTAACGGAACATGAGAAATGTCATAATTTGATCACGTTCTTGGTCCATTTCACGTACGTTGAATGAACTTGTACTTTGTTCTTCATTGTTCTCTTCCTTTTGATTCTCAGTTTCACTTGTTGGAAGCAATTCGTCATCATTGTCAAAAGGTTCAAATTCTTAGTCATTATTTGCATATTTTTGTTAGGTAGGTTTTATACAAAGGGTATTATGTAATTAATAAAATATGTCAAGGATATTTTTGATATGATATATTTTTTAGAAAAGCTCTCTAACCTCTACTCCCAAAAGCTCAAATTTTAGACTTTTGCTAGTAGAGGTAAATTAACTTATTTAAGCTAAAAAAACTCTATTAAAAAAATAACCAAACACCATAAAAAATTTTAAAAAGTGCTTATGGAATTAAATAAGCACTTATAGCTCTTAAATAAGTCATACCAAACAGGTACTTAGTAGCCCTATCCACCAAGTCTGCATAATCTGTTATCTTAAAATCTTCTAAAGGATCTATGATAGACGGGCACAATCTCTCGAGAAAATGTCTACATCTCTTTTCTTCTGTGTCAACCAATGAAAGAGCACAACAAGATAAGGCATTAAACCTATCCTCACAATCAGCCACAGTCTTGTTCCCTTAAATCAAGTCTAGAAACTGTCTCTCTATTTAGTTGGCAACACTTCGAGGAAAACACTTCTCATAAAAAGTATCAACAAACATCTTCCATGTGATCGGTCTTCTTAGTTAACGAGCTTTGACCTCCCACCAATGATCGACTTCACCCTAAAGGATAACAGTAACGAAGACCACCCTTTGCTTATCTGTACCACCAATGGTATCTAGTATCTTCTGTATCTGCTTTAACCATGCCTCTGTTGCCAAAGGATCTGTGGTTAATCCTCGAAAAATTAGGGGTCCTAATTTTTGGAGCTGCTCTAATGTCATTATTGTTCTATCACCCACAATACTATTTTGCCCTCCACCTCTAGTATTATGAAAAAGACCTCCACTCTGAGCAATTACTTATAAAAGCCTAGTTTGAGTCTGCAAAATACCAGTTAACATCTGCATTGTTGGGTTAGCATTCTGAGCCATCTCACGAAGTGTAAGATTTCCTTCATCAATTAGTCCTTGCAGATTATTCATTTCGATCTCATCCGGCATAGTAATATGTTGAGCAGTAGTAGAAGTACTTCTTACCCGAGGACCAGTTACCCTACGTGCCACTCCATCACTCTCACGTGACAAAGTTCGACTGGTACCATTCCTAGGTGCAATTATCCTATTGGTCATCAAGCATATACATAAAGAAAAATTCAATAAACATTTCTTTCATACTAGAGATCATATTTCTATACATATATAAGTAAGTCAACAACTTGAAAATCAATTTTTTTTTTAAACAAGAACGAAATTGTGAATCACAAAACTTATTCACGTAATCAATCAGTGAAAGTAAATTTTCCAACATACCTATAATCAGCTCCTTATTATACTTATCATAAATAGCTGCACTACGCCGAATGATAAAGATTTCTTGCTCCCATCTATTTGTTGTGGGGCATCCCATGCTTTTGAGTCAAAAGGGGAACAGCCCCCCAACTAGTCAAATACGGTGGGGTACTTGCGGTAAGCTACCTTGGATGTGCAAGAAAGCGACCGGCAAGGCTTCCCGTCGCTTCTAGCGATCCCCCAAAACATCTCAAGTCGAAATTGGATCTCCCTAGAGCCAATAGAAAGAGAGGTTCCTTTCATCGTCTGGCTAGTCAAATGTTTTTCTTTGATAGGAATCATATTTCTTTGAGGTACTAAATACAACTCCATGAATGAGCAAAATAAAGGTTGCATTAATGATAAAGATCTCTAGAAAAGCTACTAAAAAAAGATTGAACATGTGGGAGGATCCAAACGAATTCTGGTAAAGAAGGACCCACAGACATTCATTCCTTATTGTTCATCTCCATAGAAGTTAAATAGCAGGATTTTATTCATTGGATAGCGGTGCTAGATGTAGTGTCGGAATAACGACCTTGGAGGAAGGGGAAGAGTGGGGAAGGCTTTTGAAAAGGCCTTTTTTTTGCAGGGAGAGAGAGCCCTCTCCCCTGAACCCCTTCACGAGTGGGAGAGACTATCCAAATCGACGAGGGATACTTGAAAGCACAGAGTCTATCAGTCTTCAATTTCACTAGAGTCTTAAAATATGCAAAACCTATATGGAATATTAATCTTAAGCTATTAATCATTCACTTAAAAAGTGTACAGAATCATAAAACCATGCTATGATGCCACCAATGTAACACCCCAAATTTTCTCAAGAATCCTAAAAGAATTTTGGAATGCAATCTCTAAACAATTAAAACTTATTATTATTCCCAAAAGAAAATCAACTATGTCCAAAGTTGAAACATAGTCTCTAAAACAATAAATACAACAATAATCCTTCATTGCCAAATTCAGCTCTAAAATAATAACCAAAATAGCAATAATTTGTCATCACAAAAATGCCTAAAGCTTTCAGCTAACTAATCATCTTCTCTAAAACCAAAAAGTCCACATCTTCAAAATCACTCTGCAAAAATGTTGGAGACGAGGGATGAGCCGTCAACTCGGTAAGCAAACTCATGCATAAAATTACTAATAGCAATACAATGCATAATAATTATTATTTAAGTGCCATGAATTAGAAATCAGTAATCATTTTATAATCTAATACATATGTACGGTAAAATTTATAATCAATTATGTCATAACATAATGATCATTTTTCAATAAATAATCATTTATCAATAAAGTCTTTCATTTGTTCAATTTTGCTCATGCCTTATAATATCACCTATACTTTCGGTAACTGGACTGGTAGTTCAATCAGGGTACTTTACCCTGCAATAATCGTCAATAGAAGCACGTAATATAGTTAATTATTCAGTCATATCAGTAACGGTAACTACAGACAATGAGATAAAACCTTAAAATAATTTTCATTTAATTGGCAAAGCTTTACAAATTATTTTTAAGGAAAACAATTTATGGAACACAAGTATTTTAAAGCCATTTTTTTAAACAATTTAGAAAACATTTTAAATAAACTTTAAACCAAAATGCAAATCATTATTATAAACTATAACAAAAAAAATACTTCAAAACTATAAATATGCCAATCCTTATGAACAACATTATTCTTTTCATACATAAATTTGTACATATATATAATAAACGTTATGTATGAATCTACTTACCTTGACCCGAAGTAACTAATAATAATCCCAAATACACGAGTTCACTCTTGGCCTATAATTATCAAGATGAGATTCTCATCAATATCATATTCAAATCTGACCTTCATAAGATACGTAACATCCTTAAACCATTAACACTAACCTAAACAAATCAATTCGCCAAACCACCCTCGATCATCTTATAGGAGTTGATTTCTAACAAGCTATAACTATTATCGGAAAAATCACAAATATTACAAAAGCTATTGTAAAAATGTTGGCATTCAATATAATTTTAACAAAATTAATTAGAGTAAACTAATTTTCCAAAAAAACATTAAAACTCTCCAGTGACAAAATAAACAGAGGACTGCTGATTCAAAAATTCATAATTTTAATTATACATGTTCAAAAATAGTGATTCAAGTTTTGATCATCAGAGGAGACAATAGGGAATCAGAATTAAAATTTGTAAAGCATTTGCTAATGAAAAAGTAACTCAAACTCGCTTCAATATCACCCCATGAAATTCTGGAAAACGGTTTCTAAGATTGCGGCAGCCCAACTCTATGATTTTTAATAATTTTAATATAAATCCAAAAATTATGAAATCAAATACAAAACAAATAAACATATAGATGTATAGTAATAAAATTTTCAAGAATTTTCGGAAGTTGTTTGGATTATGAAATAAATTATAGAAGTGAGAATTACTGCTGAAAATTAAAATTTTCCATTACTAGTGTTCTAACTTTGAAAAATCAAAAAAATTAATATACAATGAGTTTTTGGACAATAAAAAAATAAATAGAAAGATAAAGATGTCTAGTTTAATAAGCTATGAAGTTTTATGTGACAAGACTTAATGAAAATAGCAATTGTATAACATTGAATATGCACTGTTTATAGTTTTCAGGATAATATACATAAAACCGTTCAATTAATAACCTAGAATTATACATAAAATTAGAATTGCAAAAGATTATAAGTACTTACCTCTCGAAGAAGAATTTCACTCTAGACTACACCTTTGAAACTTAAAGCATTTGCTCAAACACTCGTTGAAGAATTTTAAATGCAAATGAGAGGGGGTATTTATACAACATCGAGGCACACACAAGCCACACACAAAGAAATAAAATAAATAAAAATACAACCAAACTTAATTATTCAAAATAATCACTCTACCTCAATTTCTCCACTTACCAAACATTAATCATTCAATATAATTAGTCCATTCCACCAATTTTCTTCACATAACCAAACTTTAATCATCCAACATAATTATTTCACTCTACCAAATTTCTCCACTTAACCAAACTTTGAAGGTGTTTGATTTTTGCATCGAAGTCGAGTTAGCCCAATGTATTTGCGTAACAAGACAAGCACAAGAGTTACATGAATAGTAATCCTTAGAGCATTAAACGTGATTCAACGACGAGCAACAGTGGCAAATTGAAGAATAACACAATAAAGGGAGTAACTTATCTATAAAAATAAATACTAAACTACTAGCCAAGGTCAGGATGCCTTATCATCAATCATGATTCAGCAACAACCAATAACAACTAATTGAAAGACAGTAGAGACAAGAAATGAATAATCTTGGAAGACAAATTATACATTAACTGTAATTTTAATGACATGTCTATTTATGTGGTAATTCTTAGCCATCAAATTTAGTTTAGCATGTTGCATAACTTAAAAGACAAGCTAATAATTGAGCTAATTTCCATTTGAAAAATGAAAACCAATTTTATGGCATTTGTTTCATTGCATATTAGGATGAGCAAAACACAGATGAATCATTTACCCTTTGTGCTCAGATTTCTCTTAGTGATGGCAAAATTATCTGCGAATTCATAAACTCGCTTATATCTATTTATAAAAACTTGCTACTGCGGGTAATTTTATGGGTTGCGGGGGTTTGGTTTTGAAAATTTAAACCTACTATGGATTGCGAGTGAATTTAATATTGAGAAAATATTCGGCAGATAACCACGTGGGTATTTGCTGATCCTCATTCCTTTTTTAGTTATTTATGTTTTTTATCATAAAAATTACATTAAAATTTTTAATCATAAATAAATGTGAGCAAAAGTTACTATTGGTGATATAATATGTATGTGTGTGTGTGTGTGTGTTAAGATAGATACAATAAGCTTTTAATAAATATAAATTTTATAATTTTTAAATTTAATATTACTAATATTTTATTTTAATTTGACTAATTTTGTTTGTTTGCTTTTATAATTTGAACTTATTGATTGCTTACTATTGGGTTTTTATTTGCTTAACTAATTCTTAACAATAGTTGGTCAAAATTTAATTATTAATATTATTATTTGGTGTTACACGAATATATTTTGTATATTTATTTTAATGTTACAACTTTATTTCTCATTTATATTGATAAAATCTAAAGTTAAATATTTTATTTAGATTTTTTAGGTTAATATTATAAATTTATATTTAAATTTTTATGTATTGTTCCAAATATTTTTAAATATTTATAATTTTAAATGTAAAACCTACTAAAAACCCACTAAGGATTATGGGTGAGGTAAGTAATTATTAAAACTCACAGTTTAATAATTATTAAAAGCCGTAGTGACAGTTTTTTTTTCGAAGAAATAAAAACCCCCGGCAGACTGGACAGATTTTTCAATTTTTTACAAGAATTTAATGATAACAAACCCGCAGTCGGTGCTATCTATTGCCGTCCCCATATCTGCTACGCAGCATTTAATATCTCAATTTTTTGAAAAATAACCATTAAATACATGCCTTGCACCCTAAGCACATAGATAAGCATAACTTCAACAGATCAAAATAAAGTCCTAACAACCAAATTCTTCGACATCTATATAATCTTGCAATTTAGTTTAACTACAAACGAATCATTCAGCTAGAGCTGCTTGTTTTCTGCTTGGCCTTCTCAATTAGGGGTTTCAATTGCTTCTTTTCAGCAAGAATCTTGAGAAAATTAAACAGGAAGGGGATATAATTGTGCTTTCTTCTGATATTTTCGGTTCTCCACTTCTTGAATTTTTCTTCCTCCATCAGAATCTTCTCAGTAGCACCTTCAATTCCAGCATTTACTTCTGAAAGTGATTTGTTAAGTGCTTCAAAACTGGTTTTGTCCACCATTCTCTCTGACTGCAAGGAAGCAAGCTGCTGCAGGATGCGTTCCCTCTTCCTTTGAAACTCCTTGAGTTCAGCAGTGTACATTTCTTTTCTGTTCTTTATAACTGCCATTAGATTGAATCTTATCTCACTTTTGGAATACCTTTCAATGCGTTCTTGGATCACTGGTTGCACCATCTGCAGCCAATCCATGTCTCCTAGCCCGCCAGTGCATGGACCAAGGCTAATGGGCCCTTCCTTAAGTCCATCGAGTTCATACAGTACCCCATCAACAGGTATATAGCTTATAAAATGGTACACATCATCATCTTTGCCAGCAGCCTTCTGCTCCTCAGGAACAAAAGGCTCGGGCCTAGCGAAACTATTATGGGCTGCCCGTATTGCATCACTGTTGTTGATAGCCAAGCCTTTGAGTTCCGGTGGAAAGTTCTTGGTAAATTCTTTCAACTTTGATAATTCCGGGCCAATGTCAATATCTGGACAATTCAGGAGGATAGACAAGATTGCTTGCGTTGCACAGGCATTATTAATGACCTATGAGAGCATCAAAACAGTAAAATGAACAAATCCCATAAAATTTATAATGCTCCAGCAGGAAAAAAAAAATTCTGTCTAGAAAACAAACCTGGCTGGCAAAAAACAAGTTAGGATTTGGATCCTTAATCACAACACGGTCATCTTTTTCCCCTGGACGCCATTTGAAAAGGAAAATCAACCCATAGACTGGCCTGAAAATAAAAGAGAATTTAAAAACAATCTGAACCACCAAACAGTCATTCACCCAAACATATATAGTGTTGGGAGAAAGCAAAGATATTCAGATACTGGGATCCAAGAACTAACCGCAGATTGTTAAGAGAATCAAGGTCCAGGGAATACAACTCCTCAACCTGCATGTGCATGTCCCGGAATCAGAAATGCATAAATGGTGTAAATTTGACTAAGGCATAATAATGAACGTACATTTCAACCTAAACACTTTGGGACGAAGTAAAACAAAATAAGAGGATAGAAATAATAGTACTATGGGTAGCAATGGTGGCAAGCGAATCTGGGGTCTTGTTGGTGAAAATAAATGCAATCATAGAACAGCAAGATGGCTATCAGAGTGGCATTTGCACTACATCAGAACCCAAAAAAGAATTATCTAAATAAAATCGCATTCCCATTATCTTGAGAAAGAGCACCCAATAACTATCAAATATTTGGCCAAAGTAAAAACAGATGAAAGCCTGCTTGCCACTAGCTAATCTGAGAGATGGATGATCATTAACCCTAAGTAGCTACGATAAAGTACAGTAACAAATGCATAAAATGAAAACTGCACTCATAGTCTTCCTAAAATCTATAGAAAGGACTTAGGATCCACTATGCGCACAAAGCATGCACTATTTTAAAGAGAAAAGCATCTAAAAGTCACACTCTTTACTCAGTAAGTTTTCAAAAGCACTTTCTTCACTCAATGGGTTTTAAAACATGCCAAACTATTTCTTGATGGCTATTTCTACAACACTAGAATAATTTGGAAAGCATTTTATGATCTTTTTTTTCCATAAATATAATTAGTGTTTGTAATGACAATATGCAATTTACTTTATTTAAAAAGGATGATCAAGATGAAATAATGGGTGGAGAAATAGCTCCAGAAGTAGAAGCTCCGTAAGCAAATAAATCAACAGATACCACGAATTGCATAGACAAGAACCCAAAAAAAAATAAAGACGAATATATTCCACAAATCATGAAGTACCTGAACACCTTTTACTTGCATTTGTTGTATAAGTTCAGTAAACACGCCTGAAATGCAAACATGAAACTTAACGATGTCCGCATTAAAAAATTATATATACAACCATATACATGGTGATATAACACTAAGATACTTAACCGATATGGATGAGATGAGGACATGATTTCTAACAAATACAAGTTATAGGACTAAAAGATGAAAATATTGTATTGATATACTGGAAAGAAATAATTGCTAGATTAAGTCATGCATACTCTAAGCTTTGAGCTCAAGTAAAATTTCTTTCAGCCCTTTAAAACCCCCAGGTAATTCTACTTACAGTAAGCACAGACAAAAAAACTTCAAATCTCTAGTTCTACCGTAGCTTTAACATAAGCAAGCAAAAGATGATATTAAAATTGGAAATCCCCTGATAACTAATTCAGCCAGTCGACTCCATCAATTCACTCTCATTTCTAAGAACAGAGCCATTCCCCTTCTTCCCTAAAACCGCTAGTTGTTTTTTACTACATCGTCTCATAAATCCTATATTCAACCACATTTTTAACCTATTTTGCCATTGGCATCCCAACCAAATTGCTCGAAATTTACAACTGCAAGTGAACAAGAGTACGTTGCCCATATAGATTGATCTAAAGCCATACCAGGATCAGACTCTATAGTGCACCACGACATGATTCGGAACGTTCTTTAGCTGTTTCCACAAAATAAATAAATAAATAAATAACAATAAAATAGCACAATATACAAAAGCGAAACATGAAGTTCGAAAATGTTACAGAACAAGCTAAAAAAAATCTAAAATCAATCGAATTTGTTTAACAATTTTAGCTTCTTTCTCTAAAACGGAAGGCATAAATTTGTGATCACAAATAATGTAAATTCGTTAATTTTCTGATAATTTGCTGTTATGCAGAAGATATTCAATTCTTTAAATTTGTCATGCAATTTCTCTAACTACTTAATAATTAATAAAATAGTAAATAAATTAGGTATCAGAAAATGCCTGGATGTTGAGTGAAAGCTGAGCGGCGGCTCGAGAGTAATTGTGTTGTGTGTTGCAGTGTTTGCGAAAAAAATAAGGGAACTGATAAAAGTTCTCGAAATAAGACAAGACCCATAGCCGGTCTGAGTTGAGTCCTCGGGGTTTGAACCGAAACTCGAACCGGTCCACTCCTATCCTCGTTTCCCGTTTGGCAATAAGGTTAACGTAACACAAGCCCGCAGCCTCGATTCATATGATAGAATGCTTTGTATTGACAACCAAGCATCCCTTTCATAGAAATGGTTAAAATTGATTAAAATTTAAAATAGTAATCACAAATTCACAATGAACTCTGGCGTTTCCAACTAAATTAAAAATATTAAATTTGAATTAAAAAATATTAAATTTAATTAAGTTATATAATTTTTTTTGCAAAAAAAAATGAAAAATCATACTATTTGAATCTATTATTATTATTTTTTTATTACATAAGACTATTTCTTAAGATTACAACTCATATACATGATACTACAATTGATATATACAATCAAACAATTACGAAGGCTAGTTTAAATTAAATCTTATATATTACTGTTTAGATTTTACCCTCTCTAATATTCAAGGGACGTCAACTCTACTTACATTTCAAAAAAGAAAAGACTGTTTTTACTCAAATTTGAGAAAAAAAATTAAACCACCACAGAAGTATTGTGGGGATTCGAACCACTACCCTCACACTTGTGAGGGAGTGGTTGAATCCATTATTTTACTTGTTCATAAATCTAAATTTTTATACCACCAATCAAATCTCAATAATAAACTCAACTAAAATCTATTTATTTATTTTTTCCTTTTTCCTAACTTCCAATTTTAATTCACCCTCTCTTTAAAGCCAATCTCTCTCTAAAAACGAATAATGTTTTTTTTTTCTAATTTCATACAAATCCCAATTGTTTTTAATAGAATTAAAAAGATGCTCCTCGTAAATTCAATAACAAATTAATGAACTATTATTAGTTTGATAATTGCCGGAAGAATTTTAATACAAAGTAATGTCCTTATAGTGTAGATTATATATGTGTGTGTGTGTGTGTTAGGTCCATCTCATTTGGGTGGCTCAAGTCTAAAGTTTTATAAATCTGAGTAATTAAATAATTATAGAAAATTTGAAGAGAGCGAATGAAATTTTCCATAAAATTTGGCTTTAAAAAGCAAGAGGAGCTTTAATTACAATATTTTTTTTTTTGAGTTATGATGTAGCCATAAACTCTTGCACAAATTTATTTTATACAAATTAATGTGGCATGATAAAATTAGTTGAATTAAATATCTCTTGACCTACATGATTATTTATATTATTTTATATTTTCATTCAATCAATGAATTAATGCCACATCAATTTGTACAAGATAAATTTATATAAGAGTTTATGACTGTATCATCTCTTTTTTTTTTTATATGAAAAAGGTGAAGACAGTGGCCAGCAATTACAATTTGGGATAAGATTTTCAATCTTTAATTAGACAATTATAATTTGAGATAAGATTTTCAATCTTTAATTGAATGATTTGAAAGTGAAATTAACTCTGATTTCTCATAAATTTTGAGAGTAAGTTCTTAACATCGTCATCTACAATCTTATTGGTCTTGATTTTTATTTTATACTCTTGTTGCTGTTATTTGAGATACCCACATGTTATAGAGACATTTGTTAGACTATTACTGTAACCTAATAATATTGAGATTATTGATATTATTAGCCTCTAGTATTATCTACATAAGAATTTGTGCTGTAATCCCATTAATATAGTAGAAAATTATATCAGACTAAAGTCTTGTGGTTTTTCTTGCTTTGACTTTTTCATGTAAAAATCTGTCTTTTTTGGTTGGTTTTTGCTTTGAATTTTGTTGGTTAATTTTTTTGCTTATTTATTTGTGGTACATATCTTTTTTTTTTTTATACATGAGACTATTGCTCAAACTACAACCTTATATTATATGAGACTATAACTGATATGTACAATCAGACTATTACTGGAATCAACTTACGTCAATGTTAATGGAACTCTATCCAGATTTTAATCCTCACAAATATTGGAAGATGTCTACTCTACTCACTCTTGGGTAAAGAAGAAGACTACATTCACTCAATTATATAATATAATTAAAGAAGAAAATACCTTTGTATTGCACTTGTAGGGGTTCGAGCTGCTGTCCTCCAAGTTGGAGGGCAGCAGCCCTAACCACTCGGCCAAAAGCCGAGCGGCTTGTACATATCTTATTTTAATCACACAAAAAAAAAATTAATTTCTGCTCAATTTGCAACTAGTTGTGGTATTCCCTTTCCCAATAATATATCTATAATTGGATCACATTTGGTTTTGTAAATGGCTTTGAATAACAGGGCATACTGGAAGCTAAAATACCTCTGAATGTTCATTTTTCTCTAGACTGTTTTCATGACTGAAATTTGAAGTTTTAAGTAAAAATAGCCTTTTTTATATTCGTTGTAAGTGATAAAAATGAAATGACTAAAATATCCTTATTTAATTTATAGACAGTAAACCTGGTTTAATCAACAAAATCAGTAGAATCAACCAATCCGATTGGATGAGATAAAGTAAGATCGATTAAGTTCAATTTAATTAAAGTCGGGCCAAATTGCGTTGAGAGGTCAAATTGGTTCAAATAATATCAGTTTAATATAAGGGTATTTTGGTACTTTCGTCTGTGTAATGGATGCACTATTGCACTTTGCTACTCTGTGTAGCCTATAAATACATGTGTATTTTAATACATTAAAAAAATAAAAGGCAAGTTTAAGTTTGACGCCAGCCGACATGCACCAAGCAGCTTCACTACGAATGGCTGCAATATTACGCCGGCTTCTTCATTCACCGTCACCCAAGCGGAGTCTAAGAATAACAAATACTAGAGTTAATGCCACTCTCCAAAGATTATTAAGCTCCTCTTCTGATCAACCCACCAAGAAATACGTCAACACAAAAGTCAACTTCTCTCTATCTGATGACGACGACGACAACGACGACAATGTCAGTGTTAACCAAATCGACAAGAGCAAACTGCCGCCGCCGTACGATCCCTTCAAGAAGGTCGTCGACGAAGAACCAACCGACCCAAGAAACCTTCAAGAGATTTTTCACAAAATGAGAACGGAAGGCCTCACGAGCAACGCCGTCAAGATGTTCGACGCTTTGTCCAAAGACGGGCTCACCCACGAGGCGTTGCAACTGTTCGCTCAGATCAAAGACGAAGGCCACATGCCTGATGTGGTGGCCCACACTGCTGTTATCGAAGCCTACGCGAGTGCCGGGCAGGGCAAGGAGGCTCTGAGAGTGTTTATGCGGATGCTGGCTTCTGGGGTTGCCCCGAATGCTTACACTTATGCTGTTCTGATTAAAGGGCTTGCTGCTGCTGATGGTAATGCTAAGTTATTGGGTGATGCTCAGAAATATCTGATGGAGATGGTGGTTAAGGGCATGCGTCCTAATGCTGGCACTTATACCGCCGTTTTTGAGGCCTTTGTGAGGGCACAGAAGGTGGACGAAGCGAGGGATCTGTTACAGCAGATGAAGGCTAAAGGCTTTGTCCCTGATGAGAAGGCTGTTAGAGAGGCTCTTATTGATAAGAGGGGACGAGGTTTTAGAGGTGTCATTGACATTCTCTTTGGCAAATAAGTTTCATAAAAAATCATTTTGAAACTTTGTCTTGTATTCGGATTCTGTGAACAACATCAAAATGTTGAGCTTTCTTTTGAATTGTGCTTGAGAAATCAACTTCTTCGATGATCGTGCTACAGACTTTACCCAAATTTTTTTATTCCAAAGAGTTTCTTGTTAGTATATCAACGGATGCGGCAATTTACGTGTTTGTATACCATGGCCAAAAAGGAGGTCACAGTAACTCTGTAACAGAAGGATATTCAGAAACTGCTGAGTTACGTTAATGATGGCGTCCTTGTTGGAAAGAAACTTCCGTTAATAAGGATAATATAATGCTAGCAAACAATTGAAATACCAAAGAAACGACAAAATTGTCATGGATAAATAGGCAAAAAGATACAAAGAAATGGATTCCTGTGATGACTACTAATATCTGGACATAAAGCATGTACTATGGTTGTAACAAAATAATGCATAGAAGTTTGGCCAGCAGCGGCAGCAGCCCTCCTGAACTGGTTATGGTCGTTAAAAGAACCTAACGTAAACGAGAGCATGCACGACTGATTCTTGTCTGTCATGGTATCTGATGACCTGCTCCTGCCTCCCAGACTGCTTAAGGTTGAAACAGACACCTCAAAATTACAGGTTTAGAAGTCATTTCAGTTAGGACATTCAGATGCTCTGTGCCCAGACCTCCCACAGTTGAAGCAGGCACCTCCAAAGCTTCTGCTGCTAGTTATATTCAAACCACCATATCAGTGGAGAGTATAAGACAGGAAACAATATGCACAAGCACAAGCTTCTGTGAGAAGCAAAATTTCCAAGTTTGCAACACAAAAACATGTCATATGTAAACAATGTCCCAAAATTAAAGAAGGTATCATGCTCGGTAGAAGTTCACTGAAATGGTGACTGCCGCTATGCAATTAATTTGATTGATTCCACTTAGGTTCATAGTTTTATATATAATGTAATTTTAGATTCAAACTAGGCTCTTTTTCTGATCAATTAACCAAAAAGCAAGAGATGGAAACAGAGTTAATAGTGAAAGAATTCAAGTGCATTTTGGCCAGGGATCAGCCCAAAAACAACAATATGATTCAACCAGTCTTAACAGAAATATGTAAGTAAGTTCATGCAAGAAAATTCACCATTGATTATCTAAGTAATGGCTTGATATTTTAATATTTTAAGATCCTCCCCATGATCAAAGAATGAGAACAAACTCTTGTAGAAGTGTACCAAAAAAAAAAAAAAGGACTTAGAAGAAAGAAGATGTACCTGTCGCGGGATGATGATCTGCTAGATCTACTACCACCAATCAGCCAATCATCATCACTGCTTGTTGAAAACCTGGACCCTCGGTTATTTCCAGATCTAAAACTGCGACCGCCACGGGATGAACTAAATCCATCCTCATCATCACTGCCCCAACTGCGGGATGATCTAAAACCTCGCTGGTCCCTAGAACCTCCTCCCCTGGCTCCTCCCCTGGAAAAGCGAGAACCTCCTCCTCTGGAAAAGCGATCCCTACTAGAGAACCTGCCATAGTTATCACTTGAGGGCCCATCATCTTGCAAGGCAGGCAACTGCAAATACAATTAACAATCACATGTCAGCAGGAGAATAAAAAACCTATGAGAAGAATTGGAAGCAACATACAACTGCCATGCTGAAGTAAGTTAATAAAAAACGATAAAATAGAATATGAACCTTAGTGATCTTGGAAATGGTGTTTCCAGGAGGTATTTGTTTATTTAGCAATTCCTTTGCAATCTCCTCTGGAAGATCAAAAACAGCTCCCTGAACCTGTAAGTTAAACAGATTACTGATTTTGTATTAAACAGACCCAAGCGTACAGACGCATAGAAATAGAGTTAAAATAACTGTGTCGATACAAACCCTGTCATCTGCAATTATGTGTATTTTTCCAATTTCATCGGCAGCTGTAGGATAAACGTCAGAAAGAAATCCCATGACAGATCTAGCAGACATAAATCCCCTAGAAAAAGCTGAATCGCGAGTCAACTGCAATGTCACCCATCCCTGCAATCCAATAATCCAGTTCAAGTTACCGGCTGAAGACGGCAAAAACTAATTAGAAAAACTGCAGCATAGCAGAAATAGAAATGAAAAGAAAATATCTTTAGCAAAACAGACTGAATATGACATTCAAAGAATTATATGTTTTAATATTTTATCAGAAGACTACAAGAATTCATCAAATCTGGTATGCAATCTGAACTTCCGACACCAACAAGTGGCCCTGAGATAAGTGTTCAGAATCATAATTTAAATAGAAAGCGAATTATACAGGATTAAGGGAAATAAGCAATCTTTTAATGTAAAATCACAATTACTGCTCGAATTACAAGTGAATTGCATGAGAATGGTTCCTGGTAAAAAAATCATGATTCACAATTGAAATTGAGGTTTGATTATGCACCTGCTCATGGTTGATAAGAGAACGGGATGAAGGAGGCCGTGAAAATCCACTCAACTGTGCTAGTGCAGCAGCAAGAGCATCTGCTCCTTTTTCTTCAATCAATCGTTGGGCGGTTGGGGTGAAAAACTCTACAGACTCAGGATGAACTCCATTTAGAGTGGCAACTACTTGCTCAGCCGATGATTCCAAAACATCTTCTATAGCTGGGGGACTAACAAACTCAAACTTACACCCCACATCACGCTCAAGGGATCTCACCGTTCTCCTTTGGCTACTCGTAAACATCAGGATGGCAGTACCTTCCTTCCCTGCACGTCCAGTACGACCAGAGCGATGCACAAAAGTCTCTGGATCATTGGGAAGTTCATAGTGGATAACCTAAGAAAAGGCAGAAAAGGAACACAGACTTTCTCAATTTCTCGGGAGCACATCTGAATTTGAGCGTTTTCTTGAAAGAAGTGTAAAGAAAAAGTTTCCTTAGAAAGATCTTAAAACTTATTTGGCAGATGCCAACAACATTTAAATATGATAGGTGGTAGAGATTGTGCATGGAAATGCATGATTCTCCGTAATGCATATTAAGTCACTGAACAAAACTCAGTTTGATAATGCTTACATAAATAGATGCAAAAAGGTCAAATTGTTGTACTCACTAAATCAACATTGGGAATATCAAGCCCACGCGCTGCAACATCAGTGGCAACAAGAACAGTGAATTTTCCTTGCCTAAAGCCATTTAGTGTTCTCTCCCTTTGGTGTTGAGAAATATCCCCATGCAGTGCTTCAGAAGCTATAATACTTGTTAATGCCAGTGAGACTTCATCAGCATCTCGTTTTGTCTGTGTAAAGACAATGGTCTTCCCACCCTTTGCATAGACCTGAAAATTATGTGAATGCTGAGCACCTCTATAATAACAGTCCCCTTGGATTTTTAAACCAGTTGAAGAGTTTATAAACAACTATATTGTAGCAATATTGTAACCAATAAGCTAAAAACAGTTATCAATACATCAAAAATTATGTTTACATTTTCTTTTTTATATATAAATAAAACGTATGATTTGCAGTATAGAGATATGAAACGGTACTACATTTACAAATTCACCAATGTTGCAATATTATCATTACACATACTAAAAAACTGGCATAAAAATTTTTATTTTTTTAATTTTAACTAAAGTCATCTTCACAGGTACAATTGGATCTACTCTACCAACTATTTCACGTTCTCTACTCTTCAACTAAAAATAAATAAATAAATAAAATTAATAAAAAATGTTTGCTATTGCAGTGATGCATCAGATTTGTGTCACATATGGTATAAGTTGGAAAAATGTTTGTCCTTTTATCTCACTTTTTGCTCATAACAACAATTGTTTAGAAAATTATTAAGACCATTGAGGAAGGGATCCATACTGTTATAAGATCACTAAGAATGGTTCGCTTTGATGTTGCAGTGGTTGATATAGCATAAAGTTTAATACCCTCTGCAAGCTTTTCATCTTGGTTACCAACCTGCGTGGAGTGGGAAAACATAACAAAATAATTCAACATTTATTTTCAAAAATTATACAGCTGGAAGGTATATATATGTATATATGTGAGTGTGTGTGTGTGTGTGTGTATGTGAAATAACACACACCTTATCTCATGGTAGGTTTAAGACTTAAAGGAAGAAAAGGTTTAAGACTAAAACATAAAGGAATTAAAACTTTTTTGTAAATTGAAAGAGGAAGAAAAGGTAGTAGTCATACCAAATCAATATTCAGAGGATTGTCCAAATATTTTCTAGACAACTTTTTGACCCAAGAAGGCATAGTTGCAGAGAAAAGCATGCTCTGTCGCTTGGGTGGAAGGTTTTCTAAAATAAGTTCGACATCCTCCTCAAATCCAACTGCAAGCATCTGATCAGCTTCATCAAGGACCAAATACTCTATTTCCCCCAACTTAAGTGAGCTATTATTAATGAGGTCAATAATTCGACCTGGTGTTCCAACGACAACATCAACCCCATGAGAAAGAGCATTCTGCTGTGTACTATATGAAACCCCTCCATAAACACAAACAGTGTTCAAATAAGGTGCAGACTCTTTAATCTCCTTCTCCACTTGTCTTGCCAACTCGCGAGTAGGTGCAAGCACTAAAACTTTAGGAAGACGACCGCGCCTAACAAAATCAACAAATGCTCATAAGGAATGCAATTTCAATAAAATCAGCATCACACAAATGATACAGCAAACGTAAGGAACAAAGATTACCTGAGAGATATTGCTTGTTCATACTTCTCAGTAAGGCGTTTGAGTATTGGGATGCCAAAAGCTAATGTCTTGCCAGTCCCAGTTTTAGCACGAGCTATCAAGTCTCTCCCTTGCAAAGCCGGCTCGAAAACTGCCCTCTAGATTATGAAAAAAAAAAACCAGAAATTGAAATTAATAAGGTTATGTTCAAGATTTAGTTGCCTTCCCATCCCACAACCTCTCTAAACAATGGGCGTCTATTAAAAACACTTAGCTACTTCACTTTAAAAAATTAAGCTAAAATGCGTGTTTACCAAAACCCTTTAAGCTGGTATGCCCTATTAACTTGCCCAAATGGTTTTCATGTAACTTAATTTGGCTGGCCACCCGAGTTCAAATAAAAATAATAAATAAAATCATTAAAAAAATACAATTTATCTACTGTGCTTACAAAAATATACTAAAAGGAACCACAAAAATAAACTATTTGAAGATAAACCCTAAGATATGCAGAGTAAAATGAAGTGACCTGAATGGGGAAGAGGTGAGTAATGCCACGCTTCTCGAGGGATTCAACAAGACGGCCAGGCAAACCCAGTTTAGAAACGGCGAGTTCGTCTTCATCAGACTCAGTTTGTGACTCATAATCTTCGTCGCCGTCGCTGCCGTCAAGAGAACCAGAATTCTCAGAGAATTCGCCGAGCCCTTTGAAGGCTTCTTCACTAAGGACTGTATTGGGAGTAGCAATTGCAGAAGGAACAAATGTAAGGCTCTGTTTGAACCCGAACCCACTACCACCGCCGTTCCTGAAACCCAACGATTTTGCTACCGACGAGGTTGCTATTAAGGCGTTGAAGTGGGACTTGTCGGCTAAAGGCAAAGACAATAACGCTGACGACGTTGTTGCTAGAGGTGTTGTTCTTTTACTGTACACGTCTAGATATGGAGTGGATGACACTCCTAATACGGTGGAGGACGACATGTCGCTTGTGTAACGAAGAGAGGATTTGGGAACAGCAGCGACGGGGAGAAATGAGAGAGATGAAGATAAGGCGCCTTCTGAAAATGATGGCCTTATAAAACTCCACCTCAGTGGCCAAGCCGCTGAGAGCTGCTCTATATATGTGCAGGTGATATTATTTTGAGGAGAGTTTTCGTTTTTTGCCCCTTGAACATACGATATTATTCGACAATTTTTCGGGTCTTCTGTGTTTCGTTTTGAATCGGGCTCAGTTTTCGGGTTACCCTACTTTTTTAATCTTTTGGGCATACTTAAGCCCGACTTTATATAAAATTTTAAATATGGAATCCTTCTGTTACCACCCCTGAGTTTATCTTAAGAAACCCCTTTCTCAAATATAATTAGTAAAATTTCAAAAATAACCTTCTAAGTATACCCCGATTATAATTAATCTATTTCTATATTTTTTCTGGAGTTTTAATTGTTTATCTCTCAATTTTATTTCCAAAAACATATAGTTATTACGCATCAATTATCTAAAATCTGGATGTCAGCTTTGATTTTGATCAAATAAGGGTGTTTCACTATTTTGGTCGTTTAAGCAGTTAATTAACAGTGCAATTAACTTTATACAAATGTAGGGGGGGTAACTGGAATTACGGCAATACAATCAATCGAAGTGGGTCTTCTTGAATTACATTTAATATAACTCATTACCATAGAAAATAAGGTAAAATAGAATATTAACTTCGTATACTATAATCCACCTGCATGTTATTTAGTTTTACATTATTTTTATTAATTGTAAGTTACAACAAATATAACTTAACATCATAATTGAAAATACATTAGTCCCTCAATTTCAATCCAAATTCAAATATTGCAAGTAATATATTCACTTTTTCAATGAAATATTTATCTTTTATGTTTTAGTTAGTTTCAATGTTATCTCATGAAATTTGGTGTTTTCCCATTTATAAATAAAAATAATATTTTAAAATGTTAAAAAAATTAAATATAAAATATATATATATATATGTATGTATGTATGTATGTTTGTATGTATGTATGTATGTATGTATGTATGTATGTATATTCTCTTTGCTAGGAATCTCTTAAATGACAGATTATAAAATAAAATTTGTATGATTGCAATACTAAGTGACTAACGCTTTTACACCTTTAAGATTCAAGCATATTGAAAAATCTGTAATGGCTTTATGGTCCTATTATTGTTGATGCCGAAAAACGACCTTAACAGCTAAATTTGTTTCATAAAGAGTAACAACACGAATCCAAGCTTCAATGTTAATCTGATTGCAACTTTCTACTCTTGCCAACCACAGAACACGATTAGAACATGTCGGTAAGGGTTCCACCATAGATCCTTCGATGCTTAAGTCAGATCTTTTGTGTATAAAGAAAAATGAGAAAAAGAGATTGAAAATAAGTTCAAATTCAAGAATCCTCTAGTGGAGGTGTTATAAATCTTGTGGAAAATAGAAAGGCTTTAAGATTGGTCCCTTCAAGAACTTTTTGGTTAATTTTGCTAACTCCCTCAACTGATGCTTTCTTCAGTTTAACTCCCCTAGTTGTAAGCGGTTACCACAATTTTAGCACACTTACTAGTGGTTACTGGTGGTTATCTATCAATTGTGAGCGGTTGAGAAGGTAGTGGCACACAACTCCCTTAAAAATAGGCCACGCTTATTAAATAGATTCTTAAGTCAAACTACTTTAGATTTTACCTATAAATCTGGTCGTCCACATAAGTTTCAGGTTGTAGCTATAAAGTAGGTTGCCAACATAGGCTTTAGGTTGCAGTTATAAACCAAGTCATCAACATAGGCTTCAGGTTGCACTTATAAACTAGGTCGTCAACATAGGTTTTAGGTTGTATGTATTGACTAGGCTACTTGTATAGGTTTCAGGCCGTACATCAGTCAAATCTAACCTAAACACTAGTTCCTCAGTTTTCAATATCATGAAGCTATTACTGGTGTTGGAAACTAATTGTTGAAAAATAGAAAAATTTTCGCAAACCTAACACCAATCCTCTAGTTTTCAATACTGAGAAGATATTAACAGTAATGGAAACTGAAACAACAAAGAAAGGACAATATGGCCTTGAGTTGAAAAAGATAGTGTAAAGCTAAACTGAGATAAAGCCGATCTGAATAGACTTAAAAGTTAGTAAAAATTTGACAAGAGTAACAGAGAAAAAAAAGAAAGAATAAATAAAGAAATAAGAGCATAAAGAAAAGTGGAGGGCACGTGACATAAAGGTATAAAAATTGAAAACACACATTTTGGTCACTTTTCGAATGCATTTGGCTCGTGTGTCACCTCTATGCTTCACACTCACTTTTCCACAACAAAGCCTAGTGAAATTTTAAGTTGCCGCCGTCAGGTATTATTCTGTGCTAATCAAACAGCAATTGAGCTTAGCCACAATGGAGCCTTTTGATGAGTAACTCGTGTGCCATCTTCTCATTCGTTTCTCCTTACTTTTTTTTTTCTTTTTTTGAAAGCTAGATCTATATCTATATGTGTGTGTGTGTGTGTGTTGAAACCAAACTCTTCCCTTTTTCTTTTTTCTTTTAAAACCGAACTCATTTTCTTCTTTTTTTTCCCCTCTTTTTTTGGGTCAAAACCCGAACTTCTTCCTTTTTTTGTTTCTTTCTTCTCTTTCTTTTTGGTTGAAACTGAACCCTTCTCCCATTTTTTTGAGGGAACCAACCTCTCATTGTCTTTTTTTTTTTTGAATGTCGAGCTCATGGCTATTGGTATTTTTTTTATGTAAAGTCAATATCGTGCTACTTGTTTTTGCCACTCCTTCACATTATAGAATCCATTTGGGTTTGCAAACAACACTGGTGAGTTGTCTTATCTCAAGCACAATCTACTTGTTGCATTCTTACATTTGTGAATGTAAATTTTATTAGGTGTTGGGATTTTTGTGTTGTCGATTGTGTTGTATGTAGCCACTAGTAAATAAAGCACAGTGGTGTCAGTAATGAAAGGTTACTATCATTTTATTAGGCTAACAATGAAGATGTTGAGGTATTAAGTACTGGCATTGAATAAGATATTAAGTTTTTAAGTGTATTTATTAGGTAACAATGGAGTTTAAGGGTGGCGATAATTTTATTTGTAGTGATTCGCAAACATGAGTAGAAATTTGGTAGACGAGTTCAGCGGTGTTTAATCAGGCATGAGTTGTAATAAGAAAATTAGAGGAGATAACGAAAGAATTAAATTATAATGCAGTAGAGAATGATTTCGAGAGAACAAGAAGTGAAATACATGGGCAAGCCAGTGGTGAATCCAATATTCAACTTAGCGATGATGGGAATGAACATGAAGAATATGACGTGAACAAGCTAAACTTTGATGTAACATAAGAAGAAATTGAAAAATTGAGGAAGGAATATCAGATTCCCGATGATATTACGCTTAGGTCATTGAGAAAAGATGAGATGGCCAGCAAATTGGGTGATGGAGAAACTGTGATTTACCTGGAGATGTTTATACTTGGATTTAAGTTGCCAATTTAACCTTATTTTGCTCGGATTTTGGTGATGTTGGGTTTGAGTCCTGGTTAGCTTGGCCCAAATGGTTAGAGGATTTTAGGTGGTATGTATATTGTGTGGGTTGAGTAGAATAAGGTCGAGCCATGTTAAGGAATTCACGTACTTGTATCTGTGCATTGAACATAGGGTAGGCGATAAAGGATAGTACTATTTTACATCCAAGTCAAAGAATAAAAGAGTAGTACTTGACTTTTTGGGCATATGTAAGGGTTGTAAAAGTAAATACTTTGTGGCTGGTGGAAATTGAGATAAGGACGTAGAGATAACAAAGGGTTGGTTTACAATTTCTACTTAGTTTAATAAACCAGGTAATGAAAGTTTTATTTAGTTGAGGTTGGAATGTGATTACGGACTAACACTTGTTTTCAAATTTCTACTAGGAAGAAGAACTTTGGCATAAGTGAGAAATTGAAGGTCAGAGTTGAGAAAGGATTACTAAATGCGGAGGATTAGAAGCTATTATTGACACCTGAGAGATTATTTAGCACTCGCCTTATTTCTAACTTACCACAAGACAAAGAGAAAAAGATAACAAAAATTAAAATTTTTTTTCTAAGTGGTTATCTTTGTTGTTTTATGCAAAAGTTCACTAATTTTAGTTTTTTTTTACGGTTGTCATAAGGAACATTCTTCCACCAAGCACACCCCTACAGAGATTGCGAAGTTCTTGATCGAGGAGATATCGGACGATGAGG
Source organism: Atalantia buxifolia (assembly GCA_030444775.1). NCBI lineage: Eukaryota > Viridiplantae > Streptophyta > Magnoliopsida > Sapindales > Rutaceae > Atalantia > Atalantia buxifolia. Next base: position 23,849,513 of record CM059836.1, on the reverse strand, counting down.
GAGAACCACAAAGCAAGAAACCGCGACAGGTAATGCACAAAATAAAGGCTGATGAAAAAAAAGATAAACAACTCGCAGCTTGGGTTTGTGATGTGCCACCTCAAAACAAAGATGACCGAGTTAGTGACTCAGTCTTTTGCACATTTTACCACCCATTTATTCATCGATATGTTTGAAAGAGAACTTACTTGAAAGTAATGACATCGTAGAGTCAAAGCAAGGAAAAGTAGAGAGCTTGCTACCTATAGTCAATCTACCTGCTCGGTCTGTGAGCCAAGGTGCCTTCGATGACTTTTCTAATTAGTCAGCCACTCATTAAACTACTCGTATAAAACCCAGCCAAGGTAGAGATTAATTTCTAGCTTTTAGTTATTCTTTAATGTTACTTGTACGCCTTACCTTGGTTGTCATGCTTTATTTTCTATCAATCTTGCTAATAGCAGCGCATATCGAGATGTTTGTTAAGTCATTAAAAGGCTAAGAGAAAATAGAAGAGCTCGAGTGCGCTTTGTCCAAAGCCAAGCTCAATAATGAGAAGATAATAAGCAAGCAAAATCGGCTTAAGGATGACCTCAATGCTCGGAATAAAGAAACTGCTTGCCTGGCAAAAGACTTGGTAACCAAAAAGCGATCCAATGCGAGCAAAGACTCGAAGATTGCCGAACTTAGCCAAGAGTTGAAAAAAGCCAAGTCTGATGTTGATTAACATATTCGGTTGGAGAAGCGGCAGTTGAAAGCAGATGTCATTCAGATATGCATGGGGTTGTTATAAGAAAAACACCTAGAAATGGAGTTTCATTGGATGTTGACAGCTTATATGAGTAACAAGAGCTAGGAAGAAATCCTCAAGTATGAGATAAGAAGACAACCATGACTAAGTGGTTTAAAGTAGTGAGGTTGGCGTCAAGGGTGAGACATCCTTAGCTAGTAAGGTTTTCAAAGACCAGGAGAAAAATTCCTGAGTGAATCTTAAAAGTTTAAGTATTTGCCATTTATAGCGTTTTAAACTTATATAGGCTTTTGTTGAACTTTAATTTGTTTTTGCATTCGAATAATCATTGTATAACTTTTATTTTTTCACTCTATTCGTTTGTTCAAGCTTACCATTATTTCAATTTCACAGATTGTAAGCCAATTTAAACTTTGTACGATTGAACAAATGAATTTGGTTGACATTGACATTATTAAGATGACCTTAACACCGACCTCGATCTCAAGATCAGATGATGACCTTAATGATGATCTCAAAATGGCCAAAATCTAGGCTAATGCCGACCTCGACAAGACAATGGCATACCTCAACAAGGCAATAGCCAGCCTAACAAGATTGAATAAATTTCAACAAAATAAATGTTAAAGATATGGCCGACCTCAGCAAGACAATGGCTGACCTCAATAAAATTGAAAATGTTGACCTCAACAAGGTAAATGTTAAGGCTATAACTGACCTCAATAAGGCAATAGCCAACCTTAACAAGAGTGAAAATGTAGACTTCAACAAGATAAATGTTCAAGTTGTAGCTAACTTCAATAAGATTGAAAATGTAGACCTCAAAAAGATAAATGTTAAGGCTACATTAGACCTTAACAAGGCAATTGCCAACCTCAACAAGGCAATAACTGACCTCAATCTGATTGAAAATGTAGACCTCAACAAGATAAATATTAAGGCTATGGCTAACCTTAATAAGATTGAAATTGTTGATCTTGACAAGATAAATGTTAAGGCTATGGCTTACCTAAAAAAGGCAATTGATGATCTCAACAAGATTGAGAATATAGACCTCATTAAGATAAATGTTAAGGTTACGGCCGACCTCAACAAAGCAATGGCCGACCTTAACAAAATTGAAAATGTAGACCTCAATAGGATAAATTTTTAAGGTTACAACCGACTTCAACAAAATTAAAAATGTAGACTCTAACAAGATAAATGTTAAGGCTATAGCCAACGTTAACAAGAAAATGGCCGATCTCAACAAGATTGAAAATGTAGACCTCAACACGATAAATGCTAAGGCTGTGATCGTCCTCAGCAAGGCAATAGCCGACCTCAATAACATTGAAAATATAGACCTCACTAAGGCCAAAATTATTCAGCAAAGCTAATCTATCATTATTCATCTTTACAAATGGCATACTAAATATTTTAATGTTGGTTTATATGGATGATGTTTTGATTACAAGGAATGATGATAAATTTATTAATAGTCTTGTTAAAAATTGAGCATGGAATTTACCTTAAAGGACCTTGGCAAATTACTTTTTTTTTTTGGGTAGAAATCAAGTACTTTGATGCTGGAATTTTTATCATACAAACAAAGTACACTAGAGACCTTCTTGTTCAGGCAAAGGTGATTGATTGCTCCACATTTGCTACACCCGTGGCCATAAAGCTGTCGCCCAACGAACTTAACCAAATGGCCACAGATCCAACCGAATACAAAAAGATAGTTGGTAGCTTACAGTACTTGACTTTCTAACGTCCACACATTCAACATGCAGTTAATAAAGTTTGTCAACACTTTCAAGAACCTATAGAAGGACATTTTCGTGCTATTAAGTAGATAGTTTGATATCTCAAAGGCACAATAAATTATAGAGTTCGCTTTCTTCATCAAAGCATTCTAACTCTTAATGGATTTTGCGATGCTGATTGTGGGGGTTGTCTTATAACTCGTCGGAGCATGATAGGTTACTATATATATTAATTTGCAAATTACATCACTTGGTCTTTTAAAAGGCAGCTAGTGTTTCTCTTTAGCCTCCGTTGCTGCTGAGATTTCTTAGATGGCTTTTCTTTTTCGTGATATTGACATCTCTCTTCGACAACCACCTTAATTATTCTTAGACAACATCAGCACTCTACACATGTCAGTTAATCCTATATTTCATGCTCGGTTAAAATATATTGAGATGGACAATCACTTTATAAGGGAGAAAGTAACAGTTGGCGCTCTTATTACACGTAACATACCTACAATTCTACAAGGGGTTGATATCTTTACAAAAGCTCTCGGAAAATTTCCTTTCCTTAGGTTTCATGGCAATTTGGGTGTAGTAAGAATACCACACTTCACATTGAAGGGGCATGATAAGGAAAACATCCATTGTCAAAGTAATAATTATTAAGATAGTAAAAGTAATGATTATTAGGAATTTAAGGAGGTAATCTTGCTGTTTGTAAGGCACTATTAAAGGGACTGAAAGAATCCAAGATATCATTTGCAAGTCAAAAGTCTTAGCTGTAATTGCATTGTAATACTTTTATTTTTCAAACTTTCTTTATGACACTACTTTTTTATACCACCACCTATTTGTATATATATGGGTTCGTACAAGTTATTAATAATCATTAAAAGTCATTACACTTATCAATATCTTTTAAAAGCAGAAAGGCTTTAAGACTTCTCCCTTAAAGAATTTTTTGGTTAATTTTGCTAAACCCCTCAACTGATGCTTTCTTCAGTTTAAATAGGCCCCCTCGTTGTGGGCGGTTACCGACATTTTAGCAGACTCATTAGTAGTTACTGGTGGTTATCTTTCAATTATGAACAATAGAGAAGGTAGTGGCACATAACTCCCTAAAAATAGGCCACGTTTATCAAATAGATTTTCAGGTTGAATTATTTCTCATTATACCTATAAATCAGGTCATCCACATAGGCTTTATATTGTACCTATAAAGCAAGTCGCCAATATAGGCTTCGGCTTGCATTTATAAACCAGGTTGTCAACATAGGCTACAGGTTGCACTTATAAACCAGGTCGTTAACATAGGTTTCAAGTTGTATGTATTAACTAGATTGTTGCGGAAGCGTAGGTTGAGCAATTACTAATATTTTGGCGATTGACTTTTAGAGAAATATAAATATGGTGACAAACAAATATAGAGAAAATAGGACACAGTAATTTACGTGGTTCGACGAAATGCCTACGTCTATGGACAAAGACTGGAAGTTAATTTTCCTAACAATGGGAATTTACAAAAGTGGGAAAAGTTCGCAAAACCCACAACCCCAATACCCCCAATTGAATCCTCTCTCAAATGGCTTCACTTGCAATTGCACTCAAGTGGAAGCTCTCTCAAATTGCTTCACTTGCAATTGCACTCAACTCTCTCAATTGGGATACCTTCAAATGAACAAATGGCTTGGTATTTATAGCCAAAGATCATGCATGCATTTAATCCTTGTTCCCAAAAATCGTTTGGCTTATAGAAAACTACCATATTTTTCTCCATGCAATTGTCAACAAAAACATGCCACCAACTTTGCCTTTAAAAATTGGCAAGCCATTATTTGACTTTTCAACACAAGTCACTCATATAGGTTTCAAGTCGTACATCAGTAAAATCCAACCTAAATAATTATTAAAATACTATGTCTAAATAAGCATTGGAATGCAATGATACTTATTCACATCAACTAACTATAGTTACAAGTGTTACTAGAGAAAGTACTCATTCGAAATTTCTATGTATGTGAAGCTATTGTTTAACCTATGTAGGTATGTTGCAGTATTTTTGCTTTTTTGTAATTAAAAGCATGTTTTTTGTTAAGTAGTAAGTTTCTTAATTTTACGTTTTTTGATCAATCTAATTTCTAATATTAGTTTGTTGTTACAAAATAAAGGTATTGTAAAACGACTTGCCTATTTTGTTGAGGAAATTGCAATTGTAATGCATGTATGGATAATAGTGAAATAGTTCAAGTTTGTTTAACCCACTGAATGATTATTTAGCGTGTCTACTTATTGGATTCCTTGTCATATAAGTTCAAAGGACAACATTTCTTGTGATTCATTATAGGTAACCAATTTAGGAGTGCCTGAAAAGATGTGGAGAATATTGGGCACTTGAAGTATTTGTTACATCCACTGTATCCCACTACTAGAAAAATGGTCTTTTGTGACACTTGTCTTTTGACACTTTGTTCTAAAGTATCAGTAGTTGGGGCATTTTCCATGTTTAACAAATAAGTATCACAAATTGCTAATACTATGGTGTCGGTAAATTAAATATCATAGATTCATGACACTAAAGTATTAGTAGTTAAAATTAATTTTGTATCTACTAATAATCGAATCGAAAACTTTTAAGCCGTAGCCTTTTGATTTTAACCGATGTACCACTCGGCCACAAATTACATTTTTGAACTTATAAATAAATAAATAAATATTAAAACTTAAAATAAATTACCTAGAAACCATTAATACTATGTCGTTTTTCATGGATGGTCTGTATGAAACCTAAAACCTTAAAATTTTTGTTAAGTAAAAAATCTATCCCATGGCCGTCGAAGCTCTCTTCCTTGTCTCTCATTCCCTCTTTCTCGCTCTCTTTCTCTCTCTAAAAATGATCTACCTTGAAAGTCGCCTCTGTCAACACCTTGAAAGCCGCAGTCCTTAAGCTAAAATATCCCTGAAAAGAACCCAAAAAGTGTTGTGAAGAATTTGGGCAAAGCTAAGGTTTGAAAGTCCGAATCAGTGTTGTGGTAACTCTTTGTCTCATTCTCTATTCTCATTGTTTAAGTATTTATCTGTTAATTGGTTGATGTTTATTGAGTGCGAATGAGAGCGTGCACTTGTATGGAAATCTAGCCATCTAGGATTTTTATTGCTTATATTCTAATTTAATATTTAATAAAATAAATAAAAGGTAGTTTTATTATAGGTGGAATTCAATTTATTAAGTGAAATAATGATTACAATCGGTGATTATGGATTTAGATTGAATGCAATTTGTTAATTAAAAGAATAATGGCTATCAACGATCACGGGTTTAGTATATATTATGTATTTCGTTTAATGGTGTGTGTGAAAACCCAAAACCTAAAATTTTCTTAAGTAAAAATCTCAGTTCTCCCTCATGACCTATAAGCCCATCACTCACACACTCTCTCTCTCTTATTTCTAGCTAACAACCCAAAACTTATTGTGAAACCGCCATTATCAATCGTTCAAAGCTCATTAGTTAGCTGTTCAAAGAGTCGTCGTCTTTATGGTGTCGAAACCTAGAAGTCATCGTGAGGAAAGTGTAAAATTATGGGCAAAGTCAGGGTTTTAAAAATCGAATCAGCTTCTTGGCAATTCTTAATCTTCCTCTCTTTTTATATTTTTTAAGTGCTTATATGTTAATTGATTAATGTGATTACTGAATGTGATTGAGACTTTTTATTCGTTTGGAAATCTAGGGTTTTGCTGCTTATTAAAGTGAATGATTTTGTTAATTAAGGCTAGAGGCGTTTAATAACAATCATACCCTCAGTTAGGCTAGCGAAAACTTTTTCTTTTTTGGACGGTTTATAAATTTACAAATCACTGAGGTTATGGTAATGGAATTAGTAAATTTGGGATTTTAGTTTGTGAATCACGTCATTATTTAGTTATATATCTATGACTTCAAGTGCTCAAGTTTATACTTTTGGATATTTCAAAAGTGAAAAGCAAGGTTATTGTTTGCTTTTATGTCTAATTTTACTTTAAACATGGGGATTGATGATATTCGAGTTGCTGGATACTTGATTTTGAGGTGAAAGATTGATTAATAGTTTACGAAATTATGTTGAAAATTTGAAGATTGATAGACTGTTGTTGTGATCTTGGTTGTTTCCGAACTTGTCTAAATGACTTTTAATTGATTTGAAAGTTTGATTAAACTAATTTGAATGAGAACATTTTAGTTCTGGAAATTTTGAAATGAATTGGGTTTATATTAAATTTTGAATGGATTTCTCAATATGGTTGGTTGTTGTCCAATTTTATTAGAAATTAAATATGTGTCATGTTTGATATTGCAAACGTATAGTCTAATAGAGTTAGAATAAGCTGAAATTCGGATAAACTACACTTCTATTTACATACTTCGAATCTGGAAAATTGGATTTCGATTGAGCTTGTAATTTATTTTTAATGATTTTTAAAACTCTGCTGCCTCCACAGTAACTTCTTTTGACAGAATTGTTCATTAATCTTTGATCCTATCAAACACCAGCCTAATGATATCGAAATAACCTCAAATTTTAATATGTTGTTGACTTATATGTCCACTTAAAATCAAGAAAGTATCATTCTGATATATTTAGTATTTTAAATTTAATAAATATTCAAACACCTACTGCTGCTTTTATAGTTTGATATGCAGTTTTGACTTATATAGTTTTATCATGTGAGAAGCAAATGTTGAGTTGTCCAAATGACTTGGAAATTTTATTTGTGGTGCATTGACATGTCTAATTATGTTTTGTAAGTTTCATAGCATTCCAAATAGTATTGAATTAAAGAAAATCTTAAATTCAAGTTGTCAATGTTTCCTATTAAATCTGATTAGTGATAAATCTACTAACTTGCAGTACTTTTCAAGAAAAAAATGCGTCAACACTGTGAATTGCAATGGTAAAAAAAAGTACCAAAGGCATAAATCTTTTTTTTAAAATTATATTTGGGACTATTCTTAAAGGTTAGTCTTTTCCTTTTTTCTTTTTAATTGAACTAATTGAACTTATATATTAGCCCGGTTATTGATTATTGTTTGCGATTGATTTAAGTTTTACATTCTTGTTTTGTATTGGTTTGAGTTTGACATCCTAGTTTAAGACTTTGAAGGCTTCCAATAAATAATTTTGGATGATGAGCATATGAGTAATAGCTTGAACATTAATTTACTGCATCAAGTATCTACTTAGTGTAGCGTATTGATTTTAAGAACTACGGATTATTCCATGAATGTTCTAGTAAATGGTTATGTTAAATATGCATGTCTTAATATATAATAATTATATTTTAAAGTTTGTTTTTTTGCCCTTTCTAGGTTTAGGAAAATTGTTTAAAGTGATTTTGGGTGATGATGTCAATCAAGTTAAAGCAACATTACTTGTGAGAGGAAATATATAATGATTATATTTTTATTCTACTTTATTTTTTTATCTTCTTAAAGTTATATAATTAAGAAAAACTAGTGAATACTTAATTACAATTTAGGGTGATATTCTTTAAATGGTTCACATGAATAAATTTAAGTAGTATAATAAATCTCATACTCACTTTATAAAGGCTTAACTAAGTTTGCAAATATTATTTTTTTAGTAGTAATGATTTTGGATCGAACCCTCAAATTACTAAAATATTTTATGTCCAAACTTCATTATGCCAAATAGGGGTGGGCAAATTGGGTTTCGGTTCGGGTTGTTCGGGTTTCGGTTTAGGTTGCAACCTGATTGGGTTTGGGTTCACATTTCGGATTGGTTTGGTTTGAAAATTTGGGTCTCAATTTTGATTTGGGTTCAATTCGAGTTACAACAGTTCCATTCTCTAAGAATTACCAGTAACTAGCCACTCGTAGTTCCAAAATCTCAAATCCTAGGCCAGATCAATAAAGAATAAAACAAATATCAACTATATCCTCAACATTTCAACAGCTCTCGATTGTTTATTTTTCAATTTACAGTCTCTAGATGTCCTTGCATTACCATTCCCGATTGAGTTCCAAAATAAAAATAGCCAATATAATCCCAAAAAACATTACTGAATTAAATTAACAATCTCCCTCGTCCTATTCATCACCAAATCGTAAACATAACCTTAAGGTTATCACCTTGTGTGGCTAACAACAACGAATGGAGGAGAAGGCAATGAGCCAGCGACGACAGTAGCTGGATCGAAACTGACAGTGGTGCACCTAAACGAAATTGACAGCAACTCAAGGAACGGCTAGAAACTGCAACCCCGGTGCACGTGAATGGAACTGACAACAGTGGCTTCGTGTGGCTTTGTGTGAGTAAGATTCACTGTGTCTATGCTCTATAGGTGCGTTGGGTTTGCCGATTTAGGGTTGTGCGTGACTGCTGCAGGCAGCGTGGAGCAGAAGAAAGGGTTGTGCATGGCTGCTGCAAGTGGCGCCGAGCAGGAAATGGGGTTGTCTGTGGCTGTTGCAAGTGGCATGGAGAAGGAGAAGAGGTTGTGCGTGGCTGCTGCAGGTGGCGTGGAGCAGAAGAGGAATTTAGGATTTAAGGATTTTGTTTAATCTTCTGATTTTTTTGCTCTCTCATTTCAAACATATAGACATAATTTTTTTAAATTTGTTTTACTGTTAACCCGATCGGGTTTCAATTTTGGTTTGGGTTCAACCCGAATCGAAATCAGAACCAAACGGGTTCTAAATTTGAACCCGTTCGGATTTTAAAGCCTAACCCAAACCAAACTAAACCCGAATTGGTTCGGTTCGGGTTGACTCAATCTAAGCGGTCACCCCTAATGCCTAATATAAATATGGAGATTCATAGTTATTTTATGCTCAGTTTAAGGAAACTACAGTTTGAGAACTTATTTTTTGCCTTGTTAAATAAGCTTCTAGAATGAAAAAATTGAGGAAACGAGTGGTGATTTATGTATAATAGAGAATTTGCGATAGCTTTTAACCATGCACAAAAATCATTTGGTATATGTAGATAGAGTAACATGTTTGTGCTAAAAGTAGATATTACATTGAAAACTTCTTGTCTGCTATAGTTTGCTATATATATAACCTTTACCAAAAGATAATAATTGAGTTTATTTGTAAATAGCTTATGAGTATTTTTTCTAGAGAATAATTGAGTTTATTTATAAATAGCTTATGAGTATTTTTTCTTTCAAACAAAATAATTTTATTTCTATTAATTGTTTCTCTAATGGTTGGTAATTGGCAGTCAATTTTTTTTTCTTTTCCATGTATTCATATGCATATTTGATCAATGTGTTTAAAGTGTTTCTTTCTCAACTTCACTTGTATCTTATCCTATACAATCTATTGAATGGAGAAGCTACTGGTGTAATAACACAATTACACTACTCATATTCAAAGAGTGAAAGGCAGTCATCCTTCTCAATTTAGCTTCTAGATTTATTAAATGTAGCCACAAGTAGTAGGCATTTGATTGGATGGTAGAAATTTTTATGTATTTAATTTGGATTATTTAGTTATGAGAGTAGGATATCTCATATTTTGGTTATTGAAGTTTTGGAATTTGGAATATACACTAATAATATTTAAATGTGAAATGAAAGATTTTGTGATATAAATCAATTTCTTTTTGTTATTTTGTGGTGCCTTTTGATTTTACCAATAAATCAATAGGCAATGATCCAATTTAATTTTTATTTTTTTAAATAAATTAGCTAATGATAACATGGTAACAGTAATCATAGACACTAATAAAATATCAATAACTACTAACACTATGGGTCATGATATCGGTGATACTGTAGTAATAGTAATCACTGGCACCACAAACAAGTGTCACTATTTTTTTCGATCACGATTCGACACAATTAATAAGTGTCACTGAAAGTAATTACTGACACTATTTTAATATTAGTTTAAACTATTTTTCTAGTAGTGTCCCTCTTTAAGAAAGTTCCATTATGATCACGTGAAAGAAACAAAGATATAGAGGCCAAAATTAAAGGTTTTAACTATTAATATGATTTAACTGATTAATTCTTTCTAAAGCTTATAGTAGACTCCTTTGTTTCACTGTGGACAGGATTAGAATTGTCGGAGATAGAGGTACCAGAAGTTGTATGTAAAAGTAATGTTTTTGTAAGATCAACATCTACGAAAATACTAGTTTCTTTATTTTAGCTTTCTGAAATCTATAATATGTTCATGCTGTGTTTTGTGGCAGCAACAACTGTAAAACCTCTATAGTTGATCAATATAGAAGCTGCCCTAGATGTTTCTATGATCTTTGCCTTAATTGTTGTTGGGAAATTCATGATGGCTGCTTGCAAGGCAGAGTTAACATGTACGTGAATCATTTCAACAGAGGGAAAGCTTACTTACATGGAGGAGAATCTCTACATTTGCCTTTAGCTAAAAAACCTCACTACTAGAAAAATGAGCTTTACTGACACCACTTTAGTGTCAGTAATTACTTTTACTGACACTTGTTAATTGTGTCAGTAATGCGCAAGCCAGAACATATTGACACTAATTTTTTGTATCAGTGATTTTTGCGTCAGTATCTTGAGTCACTATAGTATCACCAAAATAGTGATACGATGGTGTTAGTATCAGTTGATATTATTTCTATGTCAGTATTTTGTGTCACTGGAGAGTCACAAAGATAGTGACTCAATCATGTTAGCATTTAATGATACTATTTACATGTCACTGATTTATGTGACTACAGTATTAGGAATCCACTGACTCAGTAACATAAAAAATTCTTAACATCATTTAAATAATTACTGTCAGTATTAACAGTGCTATACCGGTAGTGTTTTTTTTTAATCACATTTTCCTGTTTATTTTACAATTAAAATAAACTCAAAATATATTAAACATACCAAATCTTGTAATGCAATTCACATAATACACATTCCAAATACATCAGTTATTCTAAATACATCAGTTAAATTAAAATAGTTTAACTACATCATTGTTTGGGGGTAAAAAAAAACTTCAAGTACTAAGTTAAGCTTTGAACAAGTAGTACACAATAATGTACTAAATTAATTTTTGAAAATGTTAACCAATAAGAAAAAAAAAGATAACAATGTAACTGATTTTGGAGTCCACACCTTTATTTTTTTCCTACCTACAAGTATATAAAATCAATTAGCACACCACAAAAAATAAGTCTTGTATATTTTAAAGGAAAAATAATAATAAATTACTTGTATGTTTAGTTGCGATTATAGGCTGTAATTAACTTGGTAGCGTATGTAGCCCACTGATCACGAAGTCGGGAGAGGTCCTTCATGGTGTATTAATTCCTCAATTCCCTTGAACTTTAATTTGAAAACAACAAGTTATTTACTGAAAATCCTTGACTAAACTACTTAATTATCATTCATTTAAATATATTTGTGTGTTAACAATTAACGCCAACAAATAAACTCCAACAATGTTACTGTTTTATCCAAAATTATATAACTAAATACTAAACATCCTGATCATGGTGATTGCAAAAAAAAAAAAAAATCATTTCAATGAGTGTTGATGTACTTATCCTATCAAATACTACTTTAAAGTCAACTTATGCAGCGATGTTTGGTAGCCGAAGCAACTTGTGAACCCCAACAGTACACGATTTAATGTAAATATGGATGTAGATACAAAACTTTAATTAGGATGACAATTTATCCTCATCAAAGTAAAGTACAAGCAATGACACTACAGCACATCTCCATTAACAACGACTTTGCAACCCAAACAATTGTTTTGTGTTGGGATACACAGTACATTGTGTATATCCAAAATCCTAATTCATGTCTATATGGATATTCATATAATCTATTCAACAGTATGTAACATACTCACCATTAAAAGTACCCTTCTAGTTTATAAAATACATACAATATGCAGTAAAAAGATAACTATAAAGAAGCACACAATAGGTCTTTAAGCTGATTCATTTCACAATAAATTAAAACAATATGACGCAGTATTGTAAAAACTATTTTCAATACTTACATTATTTTTCAGAACGTTCACATTTGTGACGATATCTTGCATGTATTTCATCACATAGTAACCACATTCAAAACTGCTTGGTTGCCTCGGACACTACAAAATCAAAATTACATTAATCTTTTACTGCACGTTAACAATAATTATTTAGATTTGTCTAATTTTTACCTTGATAGGTATCCATTGAACATTGGCATTTGTATCAGAATTTAAACTCTGATGTATTCGAATCCCACTGCAATTAAGAGACATAGCTAACGTTAGCAAATAATTAGCATAAGACATAAAAATAAAACAACATGATCAAAGATACAAATAACAAACTTAACTAATTGAAAATCTGCATTAGCTCTTTATCAGGACTACCTTCTAAGGGATCAAGATAATAGACTGTACGTCTTACCATATCAATTGCCAATAACACTCAGTGGGCACTAAACAAAGTAAAAATTGTTCTCACACATGAATTACAAGTAAAAGTTTTTAACTTCGTGATTAATCTACTAAATAAAGAATATGGCTAGCAAATGAAAAAGGTTATACACAGGGTTATATGGGAATACGATGACTTGTCCCAATTCTACCAAGCCTAAAAGTTTTGAAATGTATTAAGTCCTGTCTTTAAAGCTGGCCGTTGGATATAGCTTCTCAAAAAGCCCAAACTAAACCGGCTTTGTACTTCCATTGCTCTGCATCTCCTTATACAAGTGTCTAAGAGGAAAAAAAAACATATATAATGAAGTAAGTTTGAATAAAGGAAACAAAATAATAGCTCAAAGTTTACTAAAACATAAGTTATGATTTACCGTACTTGATCCATATTATAATGATGCAGTTTGAAACCTCCTTAAACTCGATGATTTTAGCACACATTATTTTGTCCAAGTGTGTTTTCCAAATTTCACCAAAGGTTGTTGTGTCATGCTAAATCCTGATCAACCGAGGCAAGGAATTCTCGATAAACATGATAAACATGTTCATATATTCACTCCTATCATTCTTTCTTGATCGTGCTACTAACCGCGTATTCTTCACACGTAGCTTGAGGACTTTTGCTGCTGGTCTAATGACCAGTGGTTCTTTTTTGGGTACTTCTGCTGGTTGGTTGGGCAGTGGTTCTTTTTTGGGTACTTTGTCATGACATGAGAACTGCACATCTAGTACTTTAGGAGTTAGTCGAGGAGATCTTCTCGGTGTGGGCTTTGAAGTAATTTCACACTCTACTTTTTTGGGGGTTTGTTGAGGAGTTGGTTGGGAAATTGTGGTGGGAGTGTCCTTCATTTTACTCTTCACAGATTTTGGAGTCGACTAACCCAATGGGAAATCAGCCTATGCAATAATCAAAATACATACCATTAATAGTAATACATGCATATACAAATAGAAATAACATAATGACATGTAACATGCCATATACTAACATTTCTTTTTCCAACAGTTTCAGGGGATTGCTGATCATTGTCAATCTAAGCACCAGTGGAAGTTTTGGGCTTAGGAAAGTTAGAACTTCCAACTTCAGTATATTTGTACGCATTTAACCTTGCATTCATGCGTTCTATTTGAGCAGACATGAATTAGAATTCTTTTGATACATCTTTCTTTCTCTTGCTAACTCAGTGGCATCAGGGACAGGAAAGTACATAGATGGGATGATGAATTGTCTCACTCTTTGCACCATGCTTTTATTTGGCTGCTTCTGAAAAGCTTGACCTAGAATGTCATCTGACCCTTGTGATTGGAATTTTCCTTGTTCAACTTGACTCTTCAGTTTATTCTACAAAAAAAAAAATCATAAATCTGTAATTACGAGTACAAGACATCAGCTAAACTAAACTAATATCCTTCTTGAATCTTCAACACAGAGCAAGTCCATATACAGTTCAAATTGAAACTACAAAAAATATTACAACACAACACCTCACACAAGCGCTTGATCTCCTGGACATCTCTTTCATTACACATACAAACACACATGCACACAAGTTTTAACCTTTTTATAAGCGAAGAAATAAGTTCTGATAAAGTATTACTGAGCTTCTGTCACTTGTAAATGTTATCATACAATTATTACAAAAAGCATTATATATGTACGTAAATATCTACCCACACACACACACATTATAAAGAAAATTCATAAGAATTAAGTATATAAGTGACTTACTATTTTCTCAGCAATTGGCGTCACATCAGAAGCATATTTGCCATCTTGGTCTGCTCATGCCATTAACCAAGCTTCACTGCGGTCAATCTCCCGCTCAGGAACTCCACTCTCCTTTTTCTGTTTCAAGATGACATAAAACATAAATATTTGATTCTATCATACTATATGTATTAGATTACTTACTACACATATTAGATTACTTACTACACATACTTATCTATACAACATGCCACCATATCCTGTACTACCCAAGCGATGGTTGTAGACATTCTTTACTCTTTTGTCTTTTGCCTTCTTACTTTTTTCCTGCACAAACAGTACAATGAAGAACAAAAGGTTACCACAGATTATTAGTAACTAGTAACAAATAAATCAAGTAATATTAACAAACAACACACCTAAAATTGTTCAGAAAAAACTTTGTCAACAAAAGGTTTCCAATCTTCCTTTTTAATGCTCGGATATTCAATAGAATACAACCTTAGTGACTTTCGATCGTCCTTGTTAGGTAGAACGAATTCAGTTGCCAGTTCACTTCGAAAGTTTCTTGATGCAAGCCCCATCCACTTTAACACTTGGTTTTTGCATTTTAAGGTCAATTTGAATTTTTTCTGTAAACCAATAACATAGATTAGCAACATCTTTAAACAAATCTGGAAGTTACCTACAAAACCTGGAAATGAAGCCACAGATTTTCCTTCATCTCTAGTGGCACACGCCTCCAATCATCAAGTAAAATTGAAATTGTTTCACGTACAATGACTCTAATGTGACTCCTAAAATCATTTCTTCCCTTTCCAACTAGAACACCATAAGAATTGTACTCAATTACAGCTTCATGACTAACTTCTTCTTTTTGCAAGCCTTTCTTTTTTGTTTGTTTTCTCCTCTTTGGTCTTCCCTCGAGCTCCGGAAGAGTGAACTCAATATCTTCAACCATCTCCTACAATCCTGAAAATGATTAAAATAAATAAGTACATCATTTAGATTAATAAGTTAATACAAGAGCAATAACATATAATGAAATAAATAAATCACTTACTAGAAAACTGTGAAAATTGGTGCTGGAAACTAGCTACAATAATACATTCACTGATCTTCTAAATCAATACCTATTGGAATAGCACCACAATCTTTTGTGTCATAAATTCATTCGTCATCTTTCTCATCCAACTCACATACTGGAAGTTTGTTAGATAATGGGGAAAATACATCCACGTCTTCACATCTTTCCCCATTTAACTTATAAGCTTTGTCAGTCACTGAACAAACTATTGATATATTATTATCTAGCTGGTCCTTTACATAAAATACTTGCTTTGCATGACAAGCTAGAATAAAACAATCGGATTTATAGCCAATTCGATTTAAATAAACTACAGTGAAACCTAAATTGTCAATGCAAACCCCTCTATCATCTACCCAATCACACTTGAAAAGTGTTTTTTTAACCATTAGATAATTAAGCTGTCAAATCTCATCAATGACTCCATAAAACGTCATGTCTCCAGAATGAGGACTTTTATCTTTTGAGCTTGAAATTTGTAGAGTGTTAGCGACAACCCTAACACTACTATTTTTGGTCACACAATTACTGTCCCGGTCCCTCATTGTAAAATTGAAGCCATTGATCTCGTAGCCAGGGAAGGTCACCACTCTTGAGTGTGGTTTGTTTGTCAACCAACACACTATTTCGTCAACTGACACATTATTTGCTTTATCATGTGCTATCTATAATTTAAATTAAGAAGTATAGTAATTAGTTACATGTAGAAAAATCTTGTTAAAGTTTATATCCTATATTGTATTTAGTTAAGTAATTCTGACCTTTGCTTGTAACAAACTAGAAAATGTACGTATGTGTTCATTTTGCAGCCACAGATTTTTTTTTGCCTTATAGGGGTTTTCTTGATGCCAAATAATGCATATGCTCCATACAGTGAGACCATATTAAGATTTAAAAACTAGTATAGTAATCTTATAATACAATAGCAATATTTTTTGGGAAAAATTAACAACTTACTCGATATCTATTTGGATTTTAGGGGTGTTCATTAGAACATACCGGTGTGCTTGGGCCAACAAATGATCATTAACCACCTTTATATTTGGACCTCCCAAAGGCCTTTCGACAGAAAAATCAATTGGACAACCAGTAGGCAGCCCAATAACATCACATTTTGAAAGGTGCTCAGCATAAAATAAAAGTGCTTTCTGCAATATAACTTTCTACAATACAATCATTAGGGCGGTAGCGATTACGAACATAATCCTTGAGAGTTTTCATTACTCTCTCAAAAGGATACATTCATCGAAGATAAACAGGTCCACATAACCTAACTTGTTGAACTAGGTAGACTGTTAAATGGATCATTATGTCAAAAAAGCTAGGTGGGAAGTACTGCTGCAGTAAGCATAAAGTGATTACAAGTTCCTCTTGTAATTGGTCAAGAGTGTTAGGATCTACCACTTTACAGCATAATGTATTAAAAAAGAAGCACATCCTGATTATGACCCTTTTCATATTTATAGGCAAATAATTTCGAATGGCTAGTGGTAGAAGTTGTTGCATCAAAGTATGACAGTCATGGGACTTAAAGCCTTGAAGCCGACAATCATCTGCTAAAACAAGTTTTTGGACGTTGGAAGAATACCCATCAGGGACTTTCACACTCAACAAGGTTTCACAAAACTATTTTTTTTCTTTTTTACTAAAAGTATATGGAGCTGGAGGTAGGACTTTGTTTTTTTTTTTTTTTGTTTATTTAATCAGGAACTAGTTTTCCCCTGATCTTTAAATGCTCAAGATCTTTTCTAGCATTAATCCCATCTTTTGTTTTGCCTGGTTGATGAAGTAACGTGCCATATATGTTCTCGCACACATTGTTTCACATCTAATTGATGACGAACTAATAAATGCTTTCAATATTCTAAGTTAAAAAAGATTGAATTTTTTTTGTACAATTTTTCAGTTATGTTCTCATCACCATCACCGCCACCACTGTCATCATGTTTTCGCTTTTTGGCTTTCTTTTTCTCAAACTTGATATCAATATCTTCCACCATGTTAAAGATTTCCTCACCAGACAAAGTTTTAGGAGGCTCATTCCACTCTTGCTTCCCATTGAAAACCTTTTTCAGTTTCCGAAATATGTGACCAAGTGGTAGAAAGCGACGATGGCCCATAAATGGCATTTTCCTACTATATGGCAGCCAACATGCACAAGTGTCTATCCCACAAATTGGGTAAGCATAATAGCCCTTAACAGTACAACCAGAGAGGTTTTTGTATGCCGGAAAGTCACTGATTGTCTACATTAAGACAACCCGTAAATTAAAGGTTTCTTTTCTATAAGCATCATAAACATTAATACCTACAGCCCATAGAGTTTTCAAATCCTCAATCAAAGGTACTAGGTATACATCTAGATCATTTTCAGGTTGTTTAGGGCCAGATATCAAAAGAGGCAACATCAAAAACTTTCTCTTTATACACAACCATGGAGGACGATTATATGTTATTAATATAACATGCCAACAACTATAAGTAGTGCTAAGTGTACTATGTGGGTTAGCCCCATCAGTTGAGAGAGCTAGACGGAGATTTCTAGGTTCTTGTGCAAATTTTGGCCACTTATTGTCAATTAGTTGCCAAGCTGGTGAGTCTGCTGGGTGGTGAAGTTTGCCATCTTTAATTTTTTTATTATCATGCCATGTTAAATTTTGAGATGTTTGTGGTGATTGAAACAATCTTTTCAACCTAGGAATAGGTGGAAAATACCATAATACCTTTTTACGAACCCTTTTCCTAAATTTTGTTGAGCTATCTTTTTTTCTTTGATACCTAGATGCTCCACAATTTAGGCATTCAGCAAGATCAGCAAATTCATTCCTATACAGAATGCAATCATTTGGACATGCATGTATTTTTGCATACTCTAAGCCTAGCACTTTCATTGTTTTCTTAACCTCATACACTGACTTAGGTACAGATTATTATTTGGAAAAATATCAGTAAAGACTTCTAACAAAGTAGAAACCCCTTTATTGGACCACCCATGGTTCCCTTTCACATTGTAAAGTCTCATTAAACCAGATAACTTTGAATGTTTTGCACCCGGGTACAAAGGCTTTTCAGCATCTTCAACCATATCCTTAAAAGAACTAGGATCTCTATCACAATGCTCGTAAACACGACCATGTCAATTATGTTACTGTAATCATGACATTTAAATCTTTGACTATGTGAGTTGTCTTCACATTTTATAAATGTAGATTTAGAGTCAGTCTCACCATGCCAAGTCCAAACAATATACCTTAGGAGAAAACCTTTTTCAAATAAATAATCCTTCACCTGTTAAGGAGTATGAAACTCCATATTATAACAAAAGGTGCAAGGACATCTAATTGACATTCGGTTTTCAACATTCAAAATGGCAAAATCTAAGAAATCAAAAACTCCAGAACGATACTCTACAGACAATCTATCACAAGTTATCCAAGTTCTGTCCATTTCAAATATTTTACCTGTTCACATATGTAATGTCAGTTTAAGTTTAATTAAATTGCATGATTAATTTAATGTTCAATGTTATTATGATTATAGTTGCAATAATAAACTCATAATTCTAGAAAATCACTAATAGCCCCTATAAATCATTGAATTATAATAATAATTTAGATAAAATCCTGAAATTGAAATAAAAGAAGCTTTGAAACTTAAATAGGAGATTAATAGTTAAGATGGGCGCTAATGGTTTTTTAAGTAGTCGAACTAATTCATAAGTTAAGTAACTAACAAAAGTTAAGAGTTCAAATAAATAATGTCGTCATGCCACTTTGCAAGCCATTTTTTAAGATTATATAAATCACTTTTTAACTTCAAATACAACATGCAGAACGACCTTAAAACAAGCATTTCTTTGTTGAAACAAACACAAATCATCAACTTTATACAATCTCAAAATACTCACAACCACGAACTTAATTGATTCATATCATAGTCATTGTCTCTATTACAAATCTTCCAACCAAAACAAAATAAATAAACAAGTAGGATTATATAACAAAATTTGCCTCTCTTCACATGAAACGAATATGTAAATAGTTCGTAACCACTAAATACACAGTTATTCAGCCAATATAATACCTAAACAATCATCTCCTAATCAGAAAGGCAAAAGCTGAAATGAAATTTCATATTTTAGTACATTCAAAATCAACTAACTTTTTAATCAACTTAAGAAGCGGAGCTAACAGTTTATTTCAGAAACTAAAAAAAAATGCACTTTCTTAGTTTTAAATAACAATGATAGTAAATCACATGCACAAAAGTTTTAAACTGACCTCAAATGTGGCAAAAAAAAAAAAAAACATAGTCGCAATTGCGAGTGTTTTGAGTTTAAGTAATGCACCACTTAAAATGCATGTATTTTCAGACTGCATGTGAGTGAAGATATAGAAAAATAAGAACAAAAAATTCAAGTTACAATTAAATAAAAGAAAAAAAAAGATTTGGAAAACAAAACCCACCAGGGTCGCACTATTGTTCAATTTCTGAACATCTGAAACAACCTAAAAATTAAAATTAAAAAATATTATTCATAAGCCAAATTAAAACAAACCTATTAATTAAATTGCTCAAAAAAATAAAATATTCAGCCATACCAGCTGATAACCTCCTCTACAGTTCTTTCTCTGGACTTAACTTGTGAGGGAGAATGAGATTACTTGAATACGTAACCGATGGTGCCACTTCACCCCTTGTCAATGGCTTTTACTTGCTTGCCCAGTATAGGCACTGGATGGTTTAGTTAGAGAAAAAACCCCTTCAATAACAAGCGATTAGGGTTTTGGTTTGTTTTTCAATTTGGGAAAAATGGAAAAACGAAACGGAGTTTTAGCTTTTCATTATCTATCTAAATTAATTGAATTTAATTTTTAAATGGATAATGCAAAACAGAAGAGATGGAGAAGAGAAAAACGAAAGAGAAAGAGAACGAAAAAAGCAAGATAAAGATAGTCGATACAATCTGGGTAGGTGGGGAAAAGTCATTAAGTGTGAGTTTTGTGTTGTTGTTATTTATATTTTCATTTTTTAATAATTTAAATATTATTATGACTTTGATTCAACGAGATTTGATGGTCTGTGCTCCACACATTAAAGCTTTAAACCTTGGAGCTCTCAGGTTCGAGTTGGAGCTAAAATAAATTTTTATGAATTTTTTTTATCTTTGATACTTTAGTGTGAGTGATCTTTGATGTTTAATATACTGACACACTAGTATCAATAATCTGTGATTCCTATTTGTCAAAAGCGGAAAGTGGTGCATATGTACATAATTATTGACATTTTTTACAAAGTGTCAGTAACGAAGTGTTAGTAAAAGTCATTTTTGTAGTAGTGCCCGGGATTAAATTCAGCTCAAAGAAACGTATGAGGAAAATATCTGAGTGTAAAGCTAGGGAGAATGATGACATTCCTTGTCCGCCGAAGAAATTGGGTGGTTGTGGACATGAGCGTTTAGGGCTAAAGTGTACTTTTGCAAATGGTTGGCTTTCAAAGTTGAACATGAAAGGAGAAAAAATTAGTTGAAGTCCATAACTCGGTAGACAAGCCCCATCATTCTAGGCAGTCCTGTTCTTGTTTCAAATTGAATGGTCATATTGATCCTTGTAACAAGAAGATAAGGGGCTCAGCCTCTCGGGAAGGCGTTTCTGATAACTATTTGTACTGCCCTCCAGCTAGTGATGTGCGACATGAGAGTCTGGAGCATTTTAAAAGTCACTGGATTAAGGGAGAGCCCGTAATCGTTACGAATGTGTTGGAATATTCATCTGGCTTGAGCTGGGAGCCAGTGGTGATGCGTCGTGCAGTTCGTGATACCTCTTATCCCAAAGGCTCCCAAAAATTGGTTGTCAAAACGGTTGATTGTCTTGACTTGTGTGAGGCGTGCTCTCCCTCTCTCTAGTTCTCTATCTATCAATATATGTGCAAAAGCTTAACCTATGTGTAAAAGCTTAACCCTTTTGCTAGTGAGAACCAGAATCAGTTCGTACAGTTGTGATGGTTTGTTTAAAGGAAGCACCAAGAAATTCAGTAATGGAGCCCTAGCAATGTTATGTTAATTGTTTGAGCTAGTATGTGCACGGTAATAATTATAGTAAAGGATGAATTATATATCTTCATAGTGACACCACGGAAAACAAACAATCACATCAGATTACAATATTCACACTAAAATTAACATTGTTGCTGCCAAATAATGCTGTACTATTATGAATAGAACTCATTATTTTTTCATTTGTGCCTAATATTACCCTCCTATAAGGAAACAAATCTTAGAAATTGAATCAACTGGGTACCATTTTTATATTCTTTATTTGTCTTCTAGTATTCATTCGGGAGATAGGAACGATGATAACCATCATCTTCTCTGGATTTTACATATTATTTGTGTATTCTGGTGTTGGTGATGTTTAAAACTGATTTATGGGCAGATTAATACAAATAGTCACCAATTTTTCAAATGCTATATGGCCGGCTGAACTCACAGTAACTCTTGGCCAGAGATACTTAAAGATTGGCCACCGTCTGGTTTACTCGAGGAGCAGTTACCACGCCACTGTGCAGAGTTTATGAATATTTTGCCCTAGATGGCACTACACACATATATGCTCAGGAATTCTCAATATTGCAACAAAGTTGCCACAAGATTTCCTGAAGCCTGATCTAAGGCCAAAATCTTATATAGCATATGGAGTTGCAGAAGAGCTTGGGCGCGGAGATTCTGTGACGAAGCTTCGCTGCAACATGTTAGATGCAGTATTGAGATGATGTAACATATGTTGATCTTTAAATACATACATCTCTCAACTAATCTTTTAATACGTACCTCTATCAACTAACCAATGGATATAGTCATTTAGAGCAAGCGAGAACCTTAAAATAATTGACTATTTAATCCCATAAGCACTTTTTAAAATTTTTTATGGTGTTTGGTTATTTTTTGAGTAGAGGTATTTTAGCTTAAATAAGCTAATTTACCTCTACTAGTAAAAGCCCAAAATTTGAGCTTTTGGGAGTAGAGGTTAGAGAGCTTTTTCAAAAAATATATAATATCAAAAATATCCTTAACATATTTCATTAATTACATAATACTCTTTGTATAAAACCTACTCAACGAAATTTGTTGTCGCCACATAAACATATTACTGCCGCCACTTCACTTTATCTATCTCTCTCTCTATTTTTTTTTTTTAAATAACTAGCACTTTAATTTTGCAATTCCTACACATACCCAACACTTGAGAGAGTATATATTAATGATGCAATTTAATTTGGATAGTATTATTTGTTTGGAAGAATATATTAATGATGTAATTTTTAATTTTGAAAATCAAAGAAGTGATTGAACTGATTTTTTCTTATTAATTGATAGCTTGGATGCATTTTGTTACATGTTATATAATTATGAATACATATCATTTTTGGTAATTTAATAATACAAAAGCACTTTTAGTCTTACACAACAAAACAGTTTAATGGTTCAAAAGTACTTTTTTAATTGACAACTAAATACCTAATGACTTTTTATCCAAAAACTCTATTGGTATAAGCTCTACTCCTATAAGCTCTACTACTATAAGCTCTATTTAATAAGTTGTACCAAATGGAGCCTAATCAGTATAAATTTATCCACAGTTGTTTATTACGGATGGTGAAATTTACTAGCTAAAAAACTTGTACTCCCGATTTCTTTTGTTTTTTTCATTTTCTTGATAATTAGTATTTTTATGTGTTTTCAATAAATTTGTTCGATCATTGCTTAGTGAATCAAATAGTGTTGTTGCTGACTTTTTCAGTCAAAGAGCATTGCAAGAAAGGACTTTGAGCATGACATGGACACATAGTTTGCGTAATCTTGGGATTCACTATTTAGTTGTTTATGCATGTCTCAGGTGAATGTTTTGATGCATACGGCAAAGGTGCATTACAGCTCTAAGCAGTTGCTGACATAGAAAAGTTGAAGGAAAGCATGCCATCCAAGACAAAAGTGAACTTTCTAATCCTGTTCATACACGGGATGAAAAATTTGATACGAACCACTCAAAATCTGAAAAGAAGCTTATATCAATGTCGTCAATGCAATCCAATATCCTGTCATTGAATAAGAAAGATGGAGGTGCCCTTTGGGATATTTTTCGTAGAGAAGAAGTGCCCAAACTTGAGGAATATCTAAGAATTCAGACATGTCTATTGTTCTCCAGTAGAACAGGTATTAATTTTGATAATTACTGTTTTAGCGTCATTCCATTTGTCAAATCATAAGTTATTTCGTGGATTATCTGAAAGGATGATTATGAAATTGCTCTGCATTAACTTGAAATCTGTTGATGTAAACTTTTGATTAGAACACTTTTCTTTTGGGTTGTGGTTTGGATTCAAGTTGACGGCTCTTTTCAGGTAAATAATCGATTTTGCATCGAATTCCAGTTCAATATGAGCCAACAATATAAACACATTCAGAAACGATGACCGGCAAGATTTTGCAAATGAATATAAAGCCAGATAAATGTTTGTATGGTTACAGAAAAAATTGATGAAGTAATATTATGCTGCATGTAGTGATAAACAATTTCTTTTTAAGGGAATGGGGATACATGGTTGCTACAATGGCGTTGCATAATCAAAGTCGAATATGTTCTAAAACTTAACAGGCGGGATTCTTGAGTGAAGGTGTGTTGAGTTCTAGTCGAAGTTCTTCATTTGCCTTCTATTGTGGGGATATGTACTAAAAAACTTTTGACGTGGATTCTAGAGTGTTTCCAACTCGTCATTGATCGTTTGAATTCAAAAACAATTTGAAGTTTCTTACATGATATCTTCGTCCTTGAATCTGCATTGATAATGAGAATATACACTTAAATTTATTTGGCACTACAGGTGGTGCACCCAAATCACGATCAAATTTTTTACTTGAATATGTATCGTAAGAAAAAGCTCAAAGAGGAGTTTGGTTAATCCTTATCCTTCATTTTGTTGCTTAATTACCCTGCATGGCTTTTACATGTTTTTATTTGTAACGTTGTGGTGTTTTTATGCAGGAGTGAATTTTGTACAACAACTTGGTGAGATAGTCCTTATACCTGCTGCTTTATGAGAAATCTAATGGTAAATAGATCCTTTGAGATGGTGTTTCTTCTAGCTGCCGTAATTTGTTTGCATATCAGGAATCAGATAGAATAGCAGCCTGTCAGCTTGTCTTGTGGAGTATTCATAGTTGTTTCCTTACTTCTCGTTTACTAGAGTTAATTAATTCAAGTGCAGTTGTTTATGCCCTTTTTACGTATATATACTATATTCCATAAGGGGTATCTACATGTTACTTGCATCGGTACATAACTATGCTCCTGCCATTTTGATTTGTCTTTATATTTGCAGTCCTTCACGAAAGTTGCTCTTGATTTCGCCTCTCCTGAAAATATCAACGAGTGCATTGACTGACAAGTTTCGCACTCTGCTGCCTAGAAATCACAGGGCTAAGAAAGACAAACTGCAGGTGCATTATTTCAGACGCGTTTGGGGCAGCTGCGCTGCCACCGCGCAGCTGCTCCCCATGCCATTTTCTAGGGGAATATTCCCCTAGAATAGGCATAAGGCATGGGGAGCAGCTGCGCGGTGGCAGCGCAGCTGCCCCAAACGCACTATTCATATCTTTCGAACATAGCATTCTAATTTTTGTGTTCGATATTGCGGATGATTAGACGGTAGGAGTTTTTACCAAACGTAACAGTGTTTCACTCTTTAAGGGCGAAGAAAATATTAGGAAAAAATATTGCCTTTGCATTAATCAGCAAAACGTGCGCCATTTCCTGAACGAAATGTTTTTGTATTATGTGAAACAGGTAAAGAAAATGTGTCTTGATGCAATAGACTAGCATGACTGACAAAGTTTCATAACTGAAACCCCGAACTGCAAGGTTTCGCTCTGCGTTTTTTGGTCAAGCCTACAAAAGAGATTCTGGTTTGCTATATTATATTCTAATGTGTGAGATTCTGGTTATATTTTATATAAACATTACTGGGAAGCGCCACAGCTTCAATGTGGTTACGTCCCTTGTTTAATAGAGCTTGAACTTGAGGATTATAATTTGAGTAATCGCATTTGGACCTAAATCAAAACAACACAGTGCGTGGGATTATTTTGGTTGCTCTTGTGTCACTGTTAGGGCTCTTCATTCCTTGTTTACCATAACTTTCTTGGTTCATTGGTTGCTTTTGTAAGGTAATGAACTGTTTGAAAATTTGAAAATACCAAAACTCTCTCTCTCCTTTTTTGTCAAACTATATTAGCATATTACTAATGTCACTGTATTCAGAGGCAGACTCCAGTCCCTAATTTGAGAATCGGGAATGCATGAATTGGTTTCAATTGCCTTTTTGAATTGTTTAGCATCAGCTCTTTCTTGAATCAGTACAATTTAGAGGATGCAATTTTATGTGTAATAATCCAAAATTATGAGAAATAGAGATTTTGTTATCAATTATTTGGTGCTCGATGTAACAACTACGTCCCCAATTATTATTGGCCATTATGCATTTCTTTATTTTTGTCAATTTTTTAAGATTGCAGAAATTCCTTTGTCTAAATTTTCAATACAAGCTCATCAAACAGTCATATTAGATTAATAATAGAAACGAGTACAAAAATGCAACATAATTTTTATAATTAAACTGAGCACTTTTCCAATGAATTACTACTGGTGTTAATTTTCAGAACTAGAAGAAGAAGAAGACACGATGTTAATTGTGAGCATCTAAGATGACATTAATTTGGGATAGAAATACCCTTGATTTCCTCAAGTTGAGCTCCAGTTCCAATATTTTAATTTGAGTCCATTTCTTCTCCAATTCAGCTTTGTTTGATTCTCCAATCAATTCAATCAATTCTTCAATCACATCCTCATTCAAACCTTGCATGTAATTGTTTCGAAACTGCAACATCTCTTTCACACACAGAGACTGCTTCAAGTTGTTTTGGTCCATGATAGCTCACAAGTTACTGAAATTAATGGGGAAAGAGGCTCTTGGTATAAAGTTGCTTAGTATGGGTAATGATCAAGAGGACTTGGATGAGTTTATATAATTAATCAATGTCAGCATGAACCCAATAAACCATAATTTACATAGGTAGAGTAAAAAGGTCTTTGCACAAATATTTCCCATAAAAATTCCCTCGGGAAGAAGCCCAATGCAAGTTAATAATTAATTAATTCGTTTGGAGCTTTAATTATTGTGCTTATCTGGGAAAGTTGATGCACATTTTAAGAAAGCTAATTTTGTCTAGAAAAGGAGAAGATCTGAATGTTAAAATAAGTGAGTTCAATCAATAAGAGATCAAGAAAGTCAAATGACATATCTATATATAATACACAAAAAATTAAAAAAAAAATTCCCCATCACTATACTACCAAAATGAAACAAATTAATTCGATTAATCCTAGTTAGCTAGGCTTATTGTTAGTAAATGCCTAAAATAAATCCGAGTGTTCATCTTGCAATAATATATCTAAGTGTCGTGTTTTTAATTGTGAAATATTTCCACATGCCATTTAAAAAACAAAAAGTGCGGATCGGAGTCATAAAGTTCAACGTAAATCTGGGAAAAAATGATTTCTATTTTCTAAAGGCTGTTTACAACAATTGAATACAAAGACAAAAAAAAAAAATCTTGTTTAGCATCTTCATTAACTGAGAGCCCTTGTAGGCTTCTTGACTTGCATCATATTGAAACTTAAACAAGTAAAACAACATACGTAAATAATAATCGACTATAGTTGCCTAAAGCATTCTTAATTTCAAGTTCATTAATTTGTTCCATACTTCTTGATTGCATCTAGCATAATCTCAGATTGAAATTGAACCGATTCTGCCTTCTTCACTGTGAGTTTCAATAAAATCTGAAGCTCGCCCCATTCTTTCTTGAACTCAACTCTCTTAGCTTCTCCTAATTCTTCCAACACTTGCTCAATTTTTTACTTTCTCCCAATTCAAACATTTTATAATAATTATTTAATTACTAGTTAATGCAGAACAGTGTAGTTTATTCTTATTAATTAATCTGTTATTAACAAAAATTCATTATTTCTAGAAGAATCTTGTAGTTTTCTCAAACTAGAAAATCGAAAATCGACCAATTTTCACTTTAAGATTGACAAAACTGCAAATTAAAATAACTTTTACAGTCAGTGATTATCATTTTTTCTATCCGAAGTTTAGAAAATATATCATTTTTCCACCTTACCAAGAAACTGAAGTTTAAAAAATGAGTTTTGCTCTTTGTTTTTCTTTTAAGCGAAATGTAGTTACTTCGCTCAAGTAGTCAGGACTCGCGAAGGAGAAAATATTTTAACATAGAATATTGTGTTAACTATAAAAATTTTAATTAATTCTTCGCCAGTTCCATTAGCTGCCCACTGTGAAATAGTGTAACATTTAATATTCGCCATCACCAAATATATTGGAAATGAATATTTTCAGTATATTAAAACTTGGAGACATGTCGGGCAATGTGAGAGATTTATCAGACATTGGAAAGTAATTTTTTTATTTTCATCAAATAGTGTGTAAATAAATAGACTGCAGCCAGTTAGCTACGTTGAGTTGACTATGTCTCTTAAAAGGAATGGTTTTGAATTTTTCAGCGTTAATTTAATGATCATTGACCAATTAATCACTATATGTCTTCCCAAAGTTCTTAATTAATTAAAATTACAGAAAATTCTATAATGATTATATTAACGAGAAAATTAACATATAACAGTTATTACTCTTCTTAATTTGTTATTAATAGAAATATATAGACCTCGTCACAATTCGCTAGGTAGCTCTTTATTTGATATCTTTCAAACCGTCAAATCTTTGTATACTAATTAGTGGCTGAAGAAC
Source organism: Atalantia buxifolia (assembly GCA_030444775.1). Classification (NCBI taxonomy): domain Eukaryota; kingdom Viridiplantae; phylum Streptophyta; class Magnoliopsida; order Sapindales; family Rutaceae; genus Atalantia; species Atalantia buxifolia. The sequence goes on along the minus strand of CM059836.1, from coordinate 23,820,947 downwards.
CACAAGATTTTGATTTTGATTCTGCTTCTGCTTCTTTAAAGGTTTGAGCGATCTGCTTTTGGAAGAAATAGCCAAATTTAATGTACAAAAATCTCGCATTGGACGTATCATGTCAATACCATGGTTATCATTTTAAAATCTAAATAGACCTGAATCTCTAATAATAAGTAGGGAAATTATCATTTTACTACCAAAGTTATTCTCACGTATCATGCCAATACCATGGTTTGTCGAAAAATATATTTTACTACTAAACGTTTGCGTCATTATCAATTCACTACTATTCCGTTAAGAAAAAGTTAATGTTTAACGGAAATTGAGTTAAAAGTCGATTTTACCCCTAAGAGTTTAGTAATAAAATGATAATTCCCCTAAAAACTTGATAATAAAATGATAATTTATCTATCAAATTAACAAACAATTTTACTTTTACAACTGAAAATGTTTTTGATGCCCTTATGACATCAGAAATTTTTAACGTTCTTAGCAAAATAGTAGTGAATTGAGAACGACGCAAATGTTTGGTAGTACAATATACTTTTCGGCAAATCATGTTACTGACATAATATGTCATAATAACTTTAGTAGTAAAATGATAATATCCCTAATAAGTATTAAGTTGTTTTTTCCTCTAACCACCTTCTCTGACAATACTCCCTACTCATGGTTGTTTCTTTAAAATAGATTTTGGAGAATACGACTCCTTTTTCTTTCCTTTATCTTTGTTTTGTGTTGCATTTGTATATTTTTCTAATAATACATAGGCTTTGCTAAGCTTATGTATATTACGAACGAAAATTAGGTTCAAGGTTGCCCTTCTTCATGCCTCAAAGGAGCTTAAAAAATTGTAAACTTCAAGCTTCGGTGAAAAGATTGGTGTTCAGCTTTTACAACATGCTCTGAAGGTTTTTCTTTAATTATTTACTTTTCCAACTCTTTGTTAATTAATTGATTTACTATTTGCTGATAAACATAGGAAGAGCATATTATCATCTGTAAGAGAAGTATGCTAGGTGAAGGTACTAAATACCCACAAAAACATGGAGTCAGATCCTTAGTTTGCGTAAAAGAAGCTACAAAACTCTACGATGCAGAATATCAAGCGATCCTAAAATCCCACCTAGCCTGCCCTAAAAGAAAATTATGAAATATCTATGATATCCTTGGATTGTAACCCTTTTAGTTATAGATGCTTCCCATTAAATGCAATAAAGAAGAGATATTTGAATTTTGCAGTAATAGAAGCTTGGAGGTAAGACTAGAACTTCACGTTGTTCTAAAGATGCAAAGGTTCTTCTCCAGCTTTCTTCTCAATGATACTCAAGGTTCTTGCTGTTCATAACACAAAAGAATTAGACAAAATTATTCATTAAGCTTAGCTTTCTTCTCAATGATACTCAAGGTTCTTGCTGTTCATAACACAAAAGAATTAGACAAAATTATTCATTAAGCTTTTCTCCTGCCACAACTTATTCCATAAATAGCAAGAACCAGGGCAATGAAAAAACAAATCCAAATTTGGTCTAGGATGACAAAATCCTGGTTTGGTCTTCCCGGTTCTAGACCTAGATGACTTTTTACTTATCAAACCCGTGTTAAAACCTGAAATTTTAATTGTAGGTATATATATATATATGTATTCAAAACTTGCACAGTTCATGTCTCATTATACATACTTACATTACAAATATATATACATAAATACATAAGCAACATAAACATGCTCAAAATGCAAGACATGCAGCAATGTATCTGGTGGCCCAACCTCAATTGACTAGAACTGATTTGCATGAAATTTTTGAATTCTAGGAGAAAATTGGTAAATAAGAAAATAGTTAGCTTGCGGCTCAGTGAGTGGATATAATTATACATATATAAAAATAAAATAGTGTACAAGGGCATATACATAATCATATGACATAACTCTGCATTGAATGTAATGCATCAGCAAACATGGAAATCATACATACCTGACAAAACTGCACCAAATAGTACTCAGGGAAAATAACTCTCAATACTCACCGGGATCATCATCGCACAAGTAGAGTGGAGAAAAAACCTCTCAATACCCGACAGAATTTAGCTACATTGCACGGGTAAAGTAACCTAACTCTCAATATGCATATGTAAAGTCTATAGGGAAGGATACATATATGGTAACTAACAATCACATCTCATGACTCAATCAAACATATAGTATGCGTACATATAATCATAACATAATAGTAAATCATGCTATCAAACATAAATGCTTCATGGAATACATAATAGTAATATTAGTATCCATTCACAAATTATGTTTCACTCCGGGGTTCGTTGGGGCTTTTGTGGGTTCCTGAATTCTGAGTTCCTCCTAAAATACAAGATTAAAAAATTAACTATTAGAACTGATAGAGAAACTTATATGTATAATGTAAATTAAATCATATCCACTTAAATCCCACAAACCTATTACCCATGACTCACTTAATATAAATCTAACTTTCTAATTCTATTTCTCGTAATATTTCCCTCCATTCCACTTTTCACTCTCAGGTTTTCCTTCTTTCTTCTTCTTTCCTTTGTCTCTTTTCTTTTCTCTTTTTCTCTCGATTTTTATTCTTTCTCTTCTCTGCCTCACTTCAAAAATGGATGCACAAAATGAGAGATGCTTTCAATTCCTTCAAATTATATATATATGGCCACCGACTCATGAACACAAGTGAAGCATGCAAGTGAAATCATGAAGCAGGCAGCTGGCTATTGCTTTTGTAATTATCCACATTTGGCTTTCTGTTGCTTTAGTAATTAGCCACGTTTGGCTTATAAAGAAGCAGTGAGGCATGCACGTGCATTATAGTCCAACAAAGCTGCCAATGCAAACTCAACCTTCAACAATGGCTTGATTTTTCTTTGTTGGTGTATGCTAATTTGGTAGATTTGCTAATGTGATTTGATAGTTGGGTTTGTTGAATTGAAGTTGAGATTGAAAAATAGGAGTTTATACGTTTGTGGTAAATGGGAAGCTTATTTGCCTATGTTATTCTTCTTACTCTAATGGTGTGTTTACTTCATGGAATGAGAATGAGCTGGAATGAGAATGGGCTGGGAATGTGAATGAGATTCTAATATTTACTTGACAAAAATAAATATGAATGAGAATTTGCTGGAATGCCATTAATGTGTTTACTTGACAAAATAAATGTAAACGATGAATGAGAATAAGAATTAATTTACCAAACTACCCATAGTATTAAATAATGTAATTTTCATTGACTATATACATGTATAAATGTTATTATAAAAAGATATTAATTAAAAATAAAATTAATAATAATAATAATTTTATTAACTTTATTATTTTAGTTACTATTAATTATTGTTAATATTATTTTTTATTAATATTATCATTATTAACATTTTATTATTATTATTATTAACTTTATTATTTTATTTATTATTAATTATTGGTATTACTATTTTTATTAATATTATCATTATTAACATTTATTATTATTATTAATGATAATATTAATAAAAATAATAATAATAACTAAAATAATAAAGTTAATAAAATTTAATAATAATAATAATTAATGACATTTAAAATAATAAAATTATTTGTGATTTGAACAAGGGTAATTTAGGGAATATGAAAAAATTAGAAGGATAAAAAAGTAAATATATGTTTCATTCTCATTCTCATATTTTCATTCCCAACCCCCAATGGGAATGAAATTCCCATTCTTTATTTCTAAATTATGTGGGACCTACACATGTTACATTTTGCTAAGTAAATATAAATTTTATTCTTATTCCTTCATTCTCATTTCTCAGACCCATAAATAAACACACCATAAAATTTCTCAATCTCTCAGTTGGCGGCTGTTTAGATTGTTTAGGGTTTCCTTTAAAAACAATTAAAAAATATGACACAAATTTGGGCTCGCGTTTGAAATTTGGGTTTGTCTGAGCCCGAGACCGGCTTTAGATAAGTGCAGGTTTATTTTTAGTGTGGGCCGGATTTAACCCGGACCGGATCATGTGAGATTGTTAGGTCTGGACCGTCTGGAGCAAGTCCAGATTATTTGTCATTCCTTCTAACCATTATCATCACATTTGTTTTTTTTTTTGAGCTACAATCCACTTATCCACACCACCGTCTTCATGCTTTTCAAATTAGAGAAGAGGGATCAAAAGAGGTAGCATTCGAGTCATTTACAAGGTTAAGAGAGTATGTCATAGTAGAGCCATCTATGACATTAAAAAGTAAGGCTTAGTGTAGAGACAATCTTTGGTTTCTGTTAAAGTCCAAACACTTATTACCCTGTCTCAAGTCATTAAGAAAAATCCCTTGAGAATTTAAAACCACGTACCAAAGCCTTATTTCTGCTTAGAATATTTTTCTAACCCTAATCCGCCCTTGGACAGAGCCTGAGAAACCAACTTCCAACTCACCAGATGGTCTTCTTTTACCCTTTCCCCACCCAGAAACCTTCATAAAAGAAATCTCCAGTGCCTTCTCTATCTTTTTGGCCACTGAAACAAGAATTCGATATAAAGTGATTAGAGAGGCTGGAAAGAAGAGATTGGATAAAAGTTAGCTTAATTCGTTGGGAAGAGACGCCTTCTTCTACCGGTCCACTCTTATATCAACATTCTTCTTGTTGGAGTCCAAAAGTCCAGCTTCGCAGGGTTCCCCCAACATGTATGCATAAACTTTTGTGTTTTAGGGGCCATATTCGAATCTCACATCCTATATAAGGTGCTGAATCAAGTAACCTATGTTCAAGGATATTTATGCCTGCAACCAATGGAGATATATATATTTATGCCCGCTTGGAGCTCTTTTTCAAGCTAAACTGTCAACCTAGACGCCACACAACAAACCAACAACGTTGAGAAGATTATGGAATTTTCCAACATCATTGAACTGGAAAATAGTGTCATCGGCAAACTGAAGATAGAAAAAATGAAAATTTATCTTCTCGGTCGAAAAACCTTCAATTGAACCCTTTCCATCTACCTGATTAGCAGTCAACATTGTTTGATTTTGTTATACTTATTTAACCTCTGCTGAATAGTGATAAACCATGTGTACTTATTTCCCATATATTTGACGGGCAAATAGAAATAAATCTAACATCACAGATATTGGGGGACAACGATCTCAGATCAGAGTTGGTTGTAGAAAATTATCAACGGCAACAGAAACCTTGTTAGAGAAGTCTCATTTCTAAAGGCTTTAATCAGTTATAGTAATTCATTAGTCATCGGCTCAAACTATAATCAAAGTAATGTTGGATGTTATTTCGGTCAGTCTTAGTTACAAACTAAGTGCATGAAATAAGTTAAAAGCCTTTTAAATTTCGGTAGTAGGTTTTTATAAGCTAAACAGAACACAAAATTTCCTCCATCAATTTTATGGCGGTTTCTTCATCTTCGTATTCCGGACCATAATGATTTTTGAAAAGAAACAACAGAGAGTTAAAGAAATAAATTTATACCAAATTGTAGGATTTCCAAAGTCAAGATTTAATTAATTTACCAAATTTCTCTTCTCACGAGGAGTTTGATTAAAGATTACAGGGGCAAATTCATAATAATTGAGAACCATTATTATTTTTTAAAATCACCAATACTATTAATGTGATGTGTTTTTCTCTCTTCAGGACTTTTATTAGTTATGGAAAGTAGCGGTGGCAGTTCAAACAACCCTCCAGGTACCAAAATTTTCTTGATTCATAACTTTTGAATAATGCTTTTGTGGCAAAAAGATTGTGAAGTTTGAAATATTATCGACTCATTTAATTGGAAATTTAGCAAATGCGACGGGGACAACGGCGACGACAACAGAGCTGGAGGCATTGCAGAAGCAGCATGAAGAGAAGGTGTTGAAGATACAAGAGATGAAGAAGTAAATTGAATCAACGAAGGTTAGCTTGGAGGAGAAGAAGAAGAAGAATGTGAAGGAGATTTCAGATGAGAGGAAGCAGATTTTCGATAGCCTGAGTGAGACATATAATATCCTGAGAGAAGTGGGTAAACATATACAAATGCAGTTCATTTATAAACATGTTATAATAGTTTACAATTATCTGGCTGGCTCAATTTCTATGCTTTAGTATGCTCAATTTTATCCTGAAGTATATGAAGTTTTCAATCCCCTGCCTTATTTTTATTATTTTTTTATTTTCTTAGATGTCCTCAATGCATTTTTTGATATACTTTATGCAGAGCATCCAAAATGTGAAGCTACAATATAAATTTTAGTAATAATATATTTTCTTTCACAATTATTCGAAAATTAATAAGGTACAACAAGCTACAATCCAACTTAATTGTCTAGTTTATACTTGGACTGCTTGTTTGGCAAGAAGAGGCCAAAATGTCTCTCTGTTTCAGCAGGACCCTTTTCATTTTCATCAAACATGGCAAACAAATAAGTTTCAATAACTTTTCCAGGCCTCTTCGGAGTCCCACCGCTCACATGATTAATCATGTTCTTATAATAAGTACTTGCATTATCTACCGTCGCTGCGTCGCCGCCCTCCGAGGGCCACCCGGTCTCCGACACCACGATCTCCACGTCCGGCGCACCGACTTTTTCCAATGCCGAGTAAAGAGCATCCAACGAGGCATCGAAAAGATTTTGGTAACCCAAACTTCCATCCCGAACGGGAGTTCCTTGAGAAGTAAATAATGCATAATCTAGCCTTATATCTTTAGGGTCACCAATGTAGCTAAAATAAGGATAAACATTTGCAAGAAGTGGGGCCCCCGTTTGCTTCAGGAATTGCACAATTGGGCCTATGTAAGAGTTTGCGTTGTCCGCAAACGAGCCTGCTGAGGGAGGATAAGAGTTGCCCAAAAGGCTTGTTTGTATTGCGGTCGAAACTTTAATCTGGGCTTGTAAATTAGCAGATGCTATGGCATTGTAAATGTTCTGCATTGCGGGTAGAACAAAAGAGGCAGCTTCATCGGAAGGGCTTATTTCGTTGCCCACGGCGACGTACCGAAACTTCACGTCCGGCGTAAAGGCCAGGATGTTGTTTTGGACCCAAGAACTTGCAGCTGAGGGATTGGAAAGAGCTTGGAGGTCACCGTTGGGGACACCTAGCACGAGCTCAATGTTTGAGCCTCTCAGGGCTTGGAGCGTTGGCTCGTTCGGGTCGTAGATTCTCATTTTTGTGATGCCATTTGAATGATAGAGATTCACAACTTCTTGATCAGACGGTAGATTGTTAGCTACTCTTCCATAGCAAACACCTATGGGTCGTGTTTGCGCAGCTGCATTGGATTCAATTTAGCCATTGAGTTA